>JAGKTI010039206.1:0-10599 GCA_018397915.1 Birgus latro | reverse complement strand
CACCCTCAATTTTCCACTGCATGACACAGATCTGTGCCAGCTTTCTCCACTCTAACCTAGTTGACAGGGGGAAAATGAGAATATACTTTATATATAAAGAAATGTGAAGCCAGATGTCACGAGGGAAATGGGAATAAGTCTATGGACAATAAAATTAACTGTCTTGTCAATTGTCACAAAAGAATTGACTCGTGAAATCAAGTAGCGATTTCACTTTTATGCTGGTTTACTTCGCCAATTCTCTAGAGTCGAGAATTTTATAAACTTTCTCAACAGTACACAGCAAAGACTAAACGCTCAAGAAGGCTGTATTACTGTACTGTTGGCCTCTGAGAAAGTTAGTTCACCCCTTATCATTCAATAAGTTATAATAAATAATAATAATAATAATAAACAGGATCTTGGCTGAGCCGGACTCCTAGCTGGCACAACGGATTTAAGAATTAATACCAAGAGCTGGCCTAAATACCAGTTGTGATTAATATAAGGAGTTGTGCTAACTTGGAGTAGCAAAAGTGTGCTAAATGTGGGGAAATCAAACACAACTGTTACATTTAACAATGCTCAAGAAAACGAACTGTAAATTTATTAATTACATGAAAATAAATTTACGTTACATGAATTATTCAAAATCAGAGGAAAAGAAATGCACTCACTCAAGCACTCAACACTGAGCTAAATAACCTTAGCCTAGGAAAACAAAAGGAATACTGGTCAGTGGAGATGAAATCGCTGCTGCTACAGTCGATCACCAAGTAGATGGGAGATTCGGGAATACGCCGATACTGCAGGATACTGGAGATCAGTAAGAAGAAATGAAATCCATCCGCGTTAGGTATCGCAACCCCCGCTCCGCGACTGTCGAGAGACGACTAAAGCTCGATGCTTGCTCTACCCATGGGCAGGGTTGCCAGATCGGAGAGACACCTCACGGCCAGATTCAGTGCATTTCACGGCCAAATCAGACCAAACTTGTTTTTGTCTACGGCCAAATTTCGGCCAAATTTGTTTTAATGGAAATTTGTAAATATACTGTATATGAATTAGCCTGGCATGTAAATAAAATGAATGTTAACCCTGCACATAGTCATTTGAGCCTGTACAGTCAAGTAACAATAAACAGATAAAAGGGGAAATAAAGTGAGCTTACCTTAATTTGCAAATATAATGAAGCAAGCATAGCCATGGTATACTGTATATGTTGTCTCGGCTGCTTTAATTTACTATCTTGGCTATACAACGATCTTCTCTCGGCCATTCCTGTTTGGGGTTGCCAAAGCAGATCGGCTTATACAATAGTTATCACAAATTACACAGCTTACATCAATTGTACTTCTTTTATCAGTATCACTTATAATTGCATATACCGTCTCACAGTTTCTTTACTGTTTTAATATATACACATAAAGTCTTTCAAAATCTGTAACCACTGGAGACACAAACTGAAAATACAAAAAATTTCCTGGATCTTTAAACATGTTCAATATTTCTCTTGCTTTGTAGCGACATGAAGCATCTGCTTTTGGCAGTACAACTGAAAAGTAAGCTTTCAGTTCCTCCCAGTTTACAAGTATGTTGTATATGACCTTTCCTCTGACCAGCCATCGTGTATTTGAGAGCTTCTGAAATGGGAGGGACATGCCTCTTCTCTCTTCATTTGCATCCATGACCATGAATACTTCCTTGAAAGCTTCTCTGCGTAGGATGCTCTTACTGAACCACTTAGGAATTTCGTGTAAGAGATATCCCAGATCAGATGGCAATTTGTCAAACGCCTTTTCCATGCAAAGTGCGAGGGAGTGACATACACACCTGTTGAGTTGACAGTTGGGCGACTTCTCTCTTACTCTTGACCAAACAGAGTTGTGTTCACCGATCATTGCAGATGCTCCGTCACTCCCAAAACCAACACAATCAGACCACTCCAGTCCCATATTCTCCAGGTTGTTACTCAGAGTCACAAACAGTTCATGACCTGTAGCTCCAGTAATAGGGACAAGACCTCCAAATTCAGTCACAATTGTAGATTTTAATTCACTGTAGTATCTGATAACATTGCACATGTGTTTGTCTGTAGCCACATCAGTGCCTTCATCGATAAGTACACTAAACTTTTTTCCATGGACATCATCCTTGAATATTTTGAATAATGCTGGGGAGATTACTTTGGACAATAATATGCTACACTTAGTACGATGAAGCTGAATGTTCTCTAATTCACTGCCCTTAGTTTCTTTTCACAATTTCTCCCACATGATCAACACTAGCTGTTGAGCAGTGACAAGCTATAGCAACTGCAAGTTCTAGTTCAACACGTTTTTTTTCGTTGTCTTGTTTCTTGAAGATTTTCACTGGCAGTGTTCGGCACATTGCTGACGCATTTACCCTGCTAGAGTGTCCTTTAGTTTTTTCATGATCAGCCAATCGAGATGCTTTTGGAGCTATGGTGGTTTTACACAATTTACAATAAGCATCTTCACTCCCTTCACTGGCTTTCCTGAACCAAACAAATTTCTCTTCCCATGATTTATTATATTTTCTCCCACTGTCATAGCTTCCTTTCCATTTAGATCTTGTTGCCATTATGAATAAGTTGTTTACAATATATAGAAATAAAGATTAGGCCGAAGAATAGGTCACTGTAACACCGAATTAAGTCTGTATCTGCAATGAAATAGTCACTATCGAGTTCAAATTAAGACTGTTGCTCTGTGCCTCTGTCGTCACTGTTTCGATCAACTCTTGCCAGATGAAAGCCGACTGAATCCTGGAAACTTCCATGCCTAAGCTAATTTAGATAAATATCTATAATATGGCATGTGACCATGCCTAAAGCTAGATCTATACAATATTTTTTTTATTCTAACGTGAGTGAAAATTGGTAGCATATGGGCATTGAAAATTGGTAGCATATGGGCATTGTGTCTACACGTAATATCAGTTGGGGTATTGGTAACTGTGTCAGTGTTACTGGTTCGTCCTGAACGCGTACTCACGAGTTGGTGGAGGACCTAGTACTTACAGTATGTGTATGGTATGCGGTTTGAAACTGGAAAGGGGAATATTACTGGTAATTAAAATAGGATTATAAGTTATATGAGGGAAAAAGTCATTAAAATAAAATACGGCCAAAATTTGGCCAGATGATTTGGCCGTGGATGTCTAATTTATTTACGGCCAGTCATTTTTGTATACGGCCAAATTTAAGGAATCTGGCCGCAAAAACGGCCATCTGGCAACCCTGCCCAGGGGCATCGTGGGAAAGGGCGTGGCCAACTCAACGGCCAGAGAGGCAAGTGTAATGGAGCGATAATTCACAAAATATCGCTCAGTGGAATGCACTGTCTGTACATAGAGAGTCACTCACGAGAAAATGACGAAAAAGTACAAGAGCGGACGGTTAAGAGAATGAGCGAAATTCTATGGATTTCAGAACTGTTCAATCGTTCCCAGAATGTCACGAATTGCGATACGTAATTTCATGATCTAGGAAATTCGTGACACTAGTTGTTGTTAGGATATGTTAGTGTGGTTGTGCTCCTGGGTGGCTATGGTAGTTATTTGTGGGAGAAGGAGGAGAGGACGACTGAGGACGAAGTAACTGTTATTGGAAAGTAGATGTAAGTATTCGAAGAGTTTTTGAAAACTGCGTGTGTGAAGGTTCGTGTGGAGAGTGCATTGATCGTGTGTGTATGTGTGTTTAGTTCATTTTACAGTGCACGTTTCTGCTTAATTATCGTGTGACTGAATTCGAGTTGAAAGTATGGGGAGTGGTGAGTAATGTCTTGAATGCGAGTGTAGGTAAATTAGGAGTGCTTGTGCACTATACAGTAGGTGTGTGCGTTTCAAAATGAACAGGAAGCGGTGCCAAGGCACAGCAAACCTGTCCCTGGCAGTCATTCTAATGATGAAGTATAAACACAACAGGATATCTAGTCAAAAATGTCACTTATCAAATTTGGAGTAAGTCGGGTGAAAATTGACGATTATATACCCATTTGAAATATTATAATTTACGCCCGACCCACCTGACATTGACCCCCCTACCGCCAACTGGGGGATGACCCCCCTGATGTAATGAGGCATATTATAGGATGCAGATTTGAAAGATGCACCTTTAGCTTTTGATTTCATGCCGATATGACGAATTGGAAAGGAGTTGTGGCAAAAATGGGATTTTTCTTTTTACATTATGTGAGCCGACAGCCTGGGTCTTGGCCAATTTTGTCCAAAATTCAACCACGTAATTAGAAGGTCATAGGCCATCATCCCTGATATTTTAGTCAAAATCGCACGAGTAGTTTTCGTATAAAGTTGTAAATAGACAGACAGAATGACAAACAAACAAGTAAACATGCAAACAGACAGACAGGCAGGGAGAAAAACAAAGAAACAAACAAACAGACAACCGGAGTGAAAACAATATCCGTCCCCGAGCCCCTCGTGGGCGGGGACTGCTAATAACAGAGAACCAAGTTCAAGCTATATGAATTCTGTGATGCCTAGACACACTGCGTTTGAAAGACTGGAGATCATAGACATACATAGGATATATAGGCAGAAAGTGACAGTTCCAGAGTTGGCCTGTTGAATATAATTATGAAGGAGTAACGGTTAACTCTTCCATTAGAGAGTTGGACAGAAAAGGGATGAGAGCTTGTTACTAGACAGAACTACACGTTCACCACACGCCGTAGTTGTGGAGGGATTCAAGCAGACGGTTCAAAGGAGCAGTGACCACTGAAGTAGCGATAGAAAAGAGACAAAGATGCAACAGTGTGGGGACGAGAAAGAGGTTAAAGGGAGCCAGTAAGAGGAGAAGAGATAATAAAACGAATATACTGATAGAGAGAGAAAGACAGAGAGAGAGAGAGATGATCAAAAAATAATAATAATAATAATATACAAAAATAATTCTGGCAATGCTTGCAGGAAAAAAAGCCATCCGTCTCGCAGTGATTTCGATCCCGGGCCTGACTATCCAGACCCAGTTATCTACCAGTGTTGGCCTGTGTGGCTGCTGTTGGCTTTATGTACGGAATTTGTATTTATCTGTAGATCTGTCTATCACTTCAAAGCAGTTCATATTACTTCTACCAGTCTGTTGCTTGATATCATTTAACATGTAACACATCTACAAAATTAAAAGCTGTCATCACCATCATCAGCATCATCCAGATCATACTTGCCACTGATAAATGGCATGAGTTAACAATAGTAATTAGTGGAATAATTAGCGAATAGATAAGGTAACGAAGGTAAATATGAATGAGGGAGATAAGGTTGTGTATGAGAAGAGTATTTTTGTGTTGTTGTTGGTGGGGCGAGAGGATTGTATTGGGCCGAGGAGAGCAGCCTAGTAGTGAAGGTGGTTAAGGAAGGCTGCAGCAAACCCGTCTACTTCACAAAGTCTCTCCAGAGCTGAGTAAAATACTGTGTGGATAGCAAGAATACAGTGAAGAAGACCTCACCGTACTGAAGGCGTTATGGACACAGTTGGCTACATGGCATGAGGACTGGCAGAGAGAGAGAGAGAGAGAGAGAGAGAGAGAGAGTATATCAGCTATAAGAAATGGAAGAACGTAAACAATATAGAACACTGACCTGATATACAAGAAGAAACTGTCGCGGCTGGGTTCGATCCCCGGCCCTCCAAATCCATACCCAGACATCCTACCGTGTTGGCTGCTTGAGTTTCTGTCAAATACATGTACAGAAAACTATAAACAGGAATCTATTAATTATATCTATCTCTCTGCCTATCTTTTTCTCGACATATTTGCCTACCAATATGTCTGTCTATCTATCGCTTTATCTGTCACGATACTTCCGTTTGTCCGTCTCTCAGGCTTTCATTCATAGGATTCACTGTTTCTATTTCAGTTATCATCATTCCCCAGAAGGACAGTTTGTATATATATCGATCTGTCTCTGTATCTGTTTAACTATATTTATCAGATGAAATTGCTACATGCTATAAATGAATAAAGTGATCTTCCTTATGAACGAAAAGAAAAAATAAATAAATAAATTACCATAGTTTATCGTTCACTCATTTATCCCATGCTGATTTCTCACAGATATATAAACATTTTGCCAATGTTTGCTGAAAGAAAGTTGTTGTCACGGGGGGAGTGGAAATATAAGTATGTAAATGAAAATAAATAGTCACTTGATTGACAAAGAATCGACTTGTGAAATGAAGCAGTAAATTTTACTATTATGTTGGCTTACTTCGCCGAATCTCTAATGACGAGAATTTCATGAACATTCTCAACAGTACACAGCAAAGGCTAATCACTCAAGAATGCTATATTGTTCGTTCTGTTGGCCTCTGAGAAAGTTAGCTCACCCCTGATAATCAATAACTAATAATAATAATAATAATAATAAGGTTCTTGCTGGTGCTAACTCCTAGCTGGCACAACGGATTAGGAATTAATACTAAATAACTGGCCTAAATACCAGTCGTGATTAATATAAGGAGTTTGTGCTAACTTGGATTAGCAACTAAGTATGCAAAATATGGAGAAATCAAACATGACTGTTACGTTTAACAGAGCTCTGCTGCTCAAGGCGCTGCACTCGCTGCTCATGTCCACACTACTGCCGATCCCCAACTCGGTGGGGAGATACAGGCATCGCCGAAACTGCTGGAGACTTTGTAGCCACTACGATGAGGGTCCTGCTCTGCACTGCGCATGACGACACCTTGATCCCGTGGCTGTCTGACGCTGACTGACTTACATTTGAGTGCCCAGCACAGGGGTGTGAGAAATGGCCGTGGCTTACTCATCGGTTAGAGAAGCAAGGCGTGGGAACAACAATTACACAAAAATATAGCTCAGTGAAATGCACTCTCTGTACATAAAAACAATCACTTACGAAACAATTACGAATGTTTTGAAAACTCGTTTCAAATGTGAGTGCAAAAGTGAGCAGGTAACTGACTGAACAAAGTTCTATGGGGTTTCAAAATTATTCAAGCATTCCCAATATAATATTAATGCAATGTCAAGAATTTGTATAAATACATAGTCCAAAAAATTCATGACATTATGCCCCATCAAAATCAAAATTTTCTCAGAAAAATTTAAATATTTACATTCATATATGTACATACATATATGTCCTAACTCAGTCACACAAACTTCACACTGTGGTGTGTGTACTATCCTGCTACAGGAGAAAATCACTGTCACCAATGAGCGTTAAAAACTCGTATTTTTGTTAACAGAAGCAAGTTTGAGGAAGAAAAACTCCGTGACGAAGGTGAAAAATCCTGTACTCCGGTCAAACTGAGCGTAAGTTCGCTACATTTACATTAACAACTAATTGTTATGTAGCATGGTGTATGTGATATACGATGTAGGTGTGACAGTTGTAGTGTAACTGCACCTATATGTAAAATGGTATAATACAAATTAATAGTAAATGGAGACGACGAGGGCAGAGGAGAAGAGGCGGCAGAGACGATCAGCTGATCTGCTGGCAAAGCTGCTACACCTGCCAACTGTACCTGTGAAATTAATCAAGGTGGAGCATCAATAGTGCCAATGTGACAAAAAATTGCATTAAATTTCAATAACCCACTGCCTAGTAGCCAATGCACACAAAATGAAAAGTAAACTTCAGCTGAAAATTCAACTGCTGGCCAGAGCTTCATAGATTCGAGGTCACCATTATTTCCTTATTAGGTAGATTATTAACCAGGAGATATAGTCCTTGGATTGCTCAAATCTCTCAGGACTCCTGTAGTTTAATCCCTATTAACCAGAGAACAAAGTATTCCCTGGTTAACGGTTAAGGGCTCATCATTGGTGTCCACAGATGGGATCACCGCGACTACCCCAGTTTATGATCTACACTTACGACTAATAAAGGGCTCATCATCGGTGTCCTCAGTTGGGATCTCCGCAACTGTCCCAGTTTATGATCCTACACTTACAACTAATATTGATGAGTTGAGAATCCCTAGGCAAACTCGGGAAGGTCACATTTTAACACCCAGTGTAGGTGTGAACACTCATGTGGATAATGTGCATATTCTCGGGATGCACTACAAGGTAATTCAGACACAGCCTCAGATTGCCTCTGCGGGGGTCTCGAACTTCCCCCATAACCTACGGTACATATGTATGTACAGGCTCTAGACATAATGTGTCCTATGCGACCCACGAGCGAGACGTGATATCTTACTGGTATAGTATTAACTGAGAACCAAGCTAGTCCTTGGACTGCATAAATCTCTCAGGATGCCTGTATTATGGAATACAGTGTACAACAGTTGCCCATGTTAGTCGTCAGATAGCAGGTGAGACATCAAGTCTGCGCCTACATTGTCACTTCCCTTGATGTATCTCACAACAAGGTTAAACTGTTGCAAATACAGTGTCCAGCGTGTCAATCTAGCATTGGCTGTTTTAGTTGTGCTGAGACTAGTAAGTGGCATATGATCGGTTTCCAGAGTGAACTGTGCTCCATATAAATAGTAGTAGTATTTCTTAATGACATCAACCACAGCCAAGAGTTCCTTCTCAACAGTACTACAATTCCTCTCAGAGGGTTTTAGCTTACGGCTGTGATATGCAACTGGGAAAATTCCACCTTCCGATTCTTGCATCAGTACAGCGTCTACTCCATCTTGTGAGGCATTGGTGCACAGTAAGAAAGGTTTATTGGAATGAGGCAGCTGCAAGATAGGCTCCTTACACAGCATATTCTTGAGGGTGGCAAAAGATCTGTCTTGTGCTTCTCCCCATTCAGTGGTATTTGGAGCATATTTCTGAAGCGTCTCGTACAATGGCCGGGCAATGAGAGCAAAATTGGGGATAAAACTTCTATAATACCTCACTAAACCGAGGAATGCCCTAACCTGTTTCTTGGTCACGGGTCTCGGGGCTTCCCTAACTTTCCTGATCTTATTGCCCTGACACCTCCAGCAATTGTTGCCAACAATATGTCCGAGGAATTCCACCGCACTGTGCGCAGTCTTGCACTTGCTGGGCTTCACAGTCAAATGCTGGAGTCTACTGAAGGCAATTTCCAAGAGTCTGAGGTGCTCGTCCAACGTAGCAGAATGTACAAGGACATCATCAACGAACATTTCTACTCCTATGATACCATGGAGCATTTGTCTCATGGCTCGATCGAATACTGCTGGGGAATTGGTAAGTTGAAATGGAAGGACTTTATACTGATACAACACCCTAGGAGTAGCAAAGGTGGTGAACTGACGACACTCGGGATGAAGGGGAATCTGGAAGAATTCCTTTGCTAAATCGAGTTTCGTGAAATATCGTGACCCTGCCAGCTTGGAAAAGATGGCAATATGGTCACCCATTGGTGCAGCACCCACTTTGGTGACTGCATTTAGCCTCCTATGGTCACACAAATCCTGACTCCACCATCTTTCTTGCAGACTACTACCATTGGACTGCAGTAAGGAGATGAGGACTTCCCAATAATACCTGCAGTCTCCATGTCAGCAATATCCTTATCTACTGCGTCCAGTAGTCGCATGGAAATCAGATATGGGAGTATTGCTGGTCAACTCAATTTTGTGACACTCAACCTTTGCGAGTCTAGGTTGGTCAGAGAAGACATCAGCCTACCGACAGAGCAGTAACCTAATGGCATTCTGGTCATCTAATGCTAAGTCAGAGTTAAGTAAGACATCTCTGACAGTCTCCTCCTGCCGGGACTGAACGGTTAAGGGCTCGTCGTCAGTGTCCTCAGTTGGGATCACCACGACTGCCCCAGTTGCTTCTTGATAAGCAAAAAGAAGAGGGGCAATGAACCACAGCCATTCTTTGGGCTGCTCGGCAGCTGTGCGCTTTAGCATCTTCTTTAGAGTCCCACTGAACCTCTTACACAACCCTTTACACATGGGATGGTAGGGCATAGTTCTCAAGCCTCGGATAGACAACAACCTGAATGCTTCATTCATCACCTCAGAGGTGAACTGCGAACCTCGTTCACTTAAGACCTCCATGGGTATACCTACGCGGCAGAACACCTCAATCAGTGCCTCTGCAACAGTGACGGCCTCTATATTCTTAAGGGCCACAGCTTCAGGCCACCTTGTGCTGATATCAATGATAGTGAGGATATACTTTGATCCATCACTAGCCCTAGGAGTGATTGGCCCAACAATGTCAACTGTTACTCTCCCAAACAGTTCAGAGATTATAGGCCTTGGTTTCAGTGGCACAGGACGGAGACGTCCGCAGTCAGTGGTACGCTGACACCCATCGCAGGAACGCACCAACCCAGTTATTTCCTGTCCCATTCCTGGCCAGAAAAAGTCAGCATGGATGCAGTCAGAAGTTTTTTTTTGGCCCATGTGACCTCCTATCACTGAACAATGACCCAGTTCAAACAATGCTCAGAGATACTTCACAGGAGCGACCAACTGCAGCCGAACCTCACCCTGGGGTGTTTGTGACTCACGGTACAGCCGTCCTTGCTTACAAAGGAACCTGGCTTGACCACACTGCGAATAATCACATTACCCTCCAGTTTCCTGAGCACTGTGGCAAATGTCGGGTCAGACTGTTGTTCTTGGACAACATCTTGACTGCGAATCAGATCTTGTGG
>JAGKTI010039205.1:0-10599 GCA_018397915.1 Birgus latro | reverse complement strand
ATGACTGGGAGAGACTGGACAAGTGAAAATGTATCCTGGTCTGCTGCAAAGAAAGAGAGAATATGCGAGGAAAATTAAACAGAGAGAGAGAGAGGGGGGGGGGTAGGAATATAGCAAAATATAATCATTTACGGTAAAAGTGGTAGAATACGAGTATGCAAGAGGAGAGCATATAATAATCAGGGAAAATGCTAGCATAGATAATGGAGTTGAGACGGTCCTGGCCCCCTGGTGGTGACACAAGAACCATCACAGGCAGAAGTTATACTAAGGCGAGTGTCAGAGGTCCTACTCCAGATGCAGCTGACATGACTCCTAAGTTATAAAGAATCCTAGCCAATTTACAGGCTAAGCAGGTGTCTGTATCACTCTTATTATGGACCGCTTAGGCTTTCGTATTTCTCATTTTCACATTTAGTTTAATTTGTGATGTGACTGGTAGGTGTACGAATAAAGGTTCAAATATAAACAATGAATTTAATACGAAACAAGCTTAGGAAGGATTTGTAAATACCGACCAGGGTGAGGTGGACAGAATGGCACACACACGCACACACACACACACACACACACACACACACACACACATACTGTACACATGGAAGATACAGTTCGTCTCATGCAAGACAAACACTTACACTGATATGAATATACAGAGACCCAATAAACACACACAGAAACATACACACATTCGTAGCAATACCATACCACACACAAAACCATTCATTACACACACACACACACACATGCACACACACACACACACACACACCACACCACACCACACAAATATGTATGCCCCCTCACATCCCCCTCTCCCCCACACACCCTTGCCCATCCACCTCTCAGACACAGATATGCGTAACCCGCTTTCCCACATGTTCGTGCTACGTACACACACAAAACACACACACACACACACACACACACACACACACACACACACCAGCTGAAACCGAAACTCGCTGCGACCACACTCTTCCGAAATGGTTTTTGTTCCCCACGCAAATTTGGTAAAATGTTTTCACCCTGCAAAAGAATACGTCCTCTGTCTTTTTTGGAGGAGCCCCTAAAAATGGGTCGAGTTTCCAGGTTTAATCCCAGTCCATTAAAGATACTAGTGGTGGGAAATTGTATCATCCTTTGAACAGAATTGGAATCCACGTCTTTGGCCATCCACAGAATTCGTTTATCGCTCGAAACACGTTGAAGAATAAAAATAACGTTTTTGTTCTGACAGTGATTAAAGATTAAAAAAAAATATCATATGTACTAACTTCAAAACATTAGAGCAGATAAGTTTGTAAGGGCTATAGTTAACCAGTTCAGATAAATATTAACATCCCACAAAAGGGCGATATGATACAAAACAATGCCCAAATTTAAGAGGTGTACGGACCAACTTCAGCACTTGAAAGATTTTCACATAATTTCTCGAGGCTTAAGCAGTCTTCATTCTCTTACTGCAATCAGTGAATAAACTCGTAAAACGAACTGTGACATTGACTGCATTATTAGAGTATGATATTCCTTGGCCTCCATACGATATTAAATCCTTCAGGCTCGTATGACTCACTTTTAACTGAATAAAATCGTCTTGCTCTTGCTTTAGGTGAAACAAAACATTGGAGTTGTTCCGAACATGAGACGATTATTGATGAAGCATTAACTCTCTCAGGCGCTTTTGACATACCGTCAGCTGAATATAATCGTCTTGCGTTTGTTGCAATGAAACAATAAAGTTATCCTGGCAATAAAAGGTCAGTTTTGCTTGAGATTTGACATGTTCAAAGAACCGACGGAAAATTTAATTACGCGGCCAAATATGGATATTAGTATCATCATCCCTGTACAGTATCATCCCACCAGACTTAATGCATAAACCATCTACAAAAGTCATTTCTGCGGTGGCAGTGTAAGTATGGCTTTCTGTTAAGGAGGGTCAGAGGGTAAGAAGGTGCTCGGTAGTGGAAATGAGGCCTGGATCGTCGACTTGACTTTTGTGGAAGACTGCCGTGACACAAAACTACTTTAAGCCATATAAAAAGTCTGAAGATAGTGTAATGAAACGTTCTATTCTCTAGCAAAAGGGGTTAACTGAACACTATGATGACTCCTATATCACAGTTTAAAAAGTACTAAAAACAATTCTGAAAGTACTTGCAGTCGTTTGTAAGACTTCCCTTCCATTCCTCCATTTTTTTTCTGAGCTCTTGTTGCAACTCCGAAACCAATCCAAGAAATTTATTCATAGAATATTGATTGACCAATAGCACCTCAGCCACCTTTGATAAACTGGTGTTCTTATTAGTTTTATATAGTCATTGCATGATAGTCTGAACTGCTAGAAAATATACAGTTACCGTTAAAGACGGCATGTTGATAGATTTTCATGAATTACAAGTTTTACCGCCGACGTAGAGAATTAGGAATGCCTTTGACTGCGCCTGTTTGTGCGTCTGTCTATCAGACTGTTTGCAAAATAACTTTTCAGAACACTGGCCTAAAAACCTACTTTACTGTAGGTTGGAAACTCTTAGCCATAAGTAAGCCAGGTTTGAATATGAAGTTCAGTGATCAAAGGTCGAGGTTACTCGTGTGAAAAGAAACTTCCAAAATTTTTCTTCGTCTCAAAGAACCTTCATATTTCTTTCTTACTTTTTTTTTTTTTTTTTACTCTCATCCACGAAATAACAGTTGATTTTTGTATAAATGCAATCCAGTCATTGAATATTACATGCAGGTTCTTTAGCAATGCTGTATATAATTACGTTTTATTTTCTTAACCAATAAGTAAGTGGAATACCAGTATAACAACTGCAGCAATAGTTACCGGCAATTCCGTTCGTCAGTTAATAATAAGGTTTGGAGGTAAACTTAATTTAGTCACGAATCCACCGTGAATGTGGAGACTGGTTTTCCTTGTCAGTAAGTAAAAAATAGTAATACCAGTTCGTACCAAGAAATTTGGCACAGATTCATCCGGTGATTCTCTTCATATCAGATATTTAATGCAGTGTTATCTTCGGGTAACAACACTGGGTTACAAGCTAAATAGTTTCCTGTAACCCAGGAATTCACTTACTACGTTGGGTGGTAAACATATAACCAAAATTAATCAAACAGACCCCTGGTGGACTAATGGGCTATGGAATTTTAAACGGATGTGGCTCATACGGATTTACATCCAAGCGGTGGTTAAACGTTTATTTCTCACAGAGAAGTACACAGGGGAAGGGCAACCGGTAGCCCTCACATTAATTATCTTGAATAAGTAGACTAGCATTTAGCCCTTGCGTTACTGAAGCTACGATAGATAGACAGTTCTTCCACGGGTCAGCAACTCTCTTCAGTAACGTAAGATGCAACTTCAGCTGAAAATCCATGATGGTAAATATTTCGACGTGATTAACTAGGTACCGTATTCTTGACAGCATAATACTTCCGCTGCTGCCAGAGGGGCCAAGAAGGAAACAAGAAGCTTTGTTGACCAAGAAAGTTCCCGGGTTAAAAGTTGAGCAAGGCTCTCTTGTAGGTAATTGCTCAAAGTCTGGCAGCATCTAATTACAACTTCCCATCTCATGATTAATATCGCAGTGCCTTGTTTTCAGCAGGTGCAGAATCTTGCTCAACTTTACGACGAGATCATCCGGCAGGTGCTTCTCTCGGGGGAAAGGTGGGGTGGGGTAGGTGGTGAAGGGGGAAGGAGGATGGCACTGGAGGATCACTGCAGTGGAGGGGAAGGTTTGCTACTGGGGGAGTGAGAGGGGTTCATAGGAGGGGAAGAGACGGAAATGGATATTTTGGAGAGGGTAAGAAGGAGAGGGGTTCATCTTAAGGGTGGTATAATGCAATATAACAGTTGTGCAAACTAAATTAGTTAGCTGTAACACTTTCATCTGTCTAACAACTGTTATACTGCATTACAGCCATAGGTAAATCTGAACTGACCACATTCGGAGCTAGAAGGGAAGGGAAGGAGTTCATTAGTAGGAAAGAGGGTTCATTGCCTGGGGGGGGGGGAGGACTGAAGGTTTATTGCAGGAGGAATGGGAGTGAGTGGTGTGGGGTGGAGGTTCTCGCTGTAGCAGGCTGGCGACATCAAGTATGTCAGATAAGAAGACAGTCACAGTTATTTCTTGATATGCATAAAGGCGGTAGCCAGAGTTGCTGAATTAATTCAGCAGTGAGATGTTCTCACAGTAATTTAGAGGTTTATGCTCGTCAGGAAAGACTTTGCTTTTCTAACTGGAAGAGTTAGATTTAGCCATTATTAACCCTTTCCGAGCCTAAAACAATCTTTTTTTTTATTTGAATAAAAGAAATTGCAGGTAGTACGAATACTTCATAACAAGACTTCATCGTAATGAACGATTTATGTAGGGACATTTTTTTTTTTTACAGTATACCTGTATAGCTGTTAGCGTTTACTGAATGCTGAACAGGGACCTCTTTTTTTTTCACAACCAAAAGGAGGTATTGAGAATGGGCTTCCAAAGTCGATTTCAAAGCTACCTTTTATTCAAAGCCGCAACATGAATCAGGATTCAAGTTTTTAAAGTTACTCGAGATGCTGTCTGTTAGTGATGATAGTCTAAAGTACTGAGAAACTGACAAGTATTGCCTTATTAATACAAGTATTGCCTTATTAATAAGTTCAACTGTACAATATATTATACCCTTTTTACTCTAACTTGGCCTAAATTTTCCATCTCTTCATCATCTGTACTTTGTTGAAACAAGAGATTAATATTAAAATATCAAGAAGAATTGATTGAAAGGGATGTCGAGCAGCAGTATTGTCTTCTTCTGTCATTTCCGTACGTGCAAGAAGCGGCGAAAGGAAGAAAATCTAGGCCAGGTTAAGGTAAAAGGATTACAATAAGAGTTGGCTTGAGGATTCTTTGACTGATATGCTTATTTGTTACAATCTCCTTAAAATGTATAGCAAATTCCCAGAAATAGAGTTTATGGCCAAATCGCTTTTAGCTCAAGATCCTCACGCTGTCAAGAAGGGAATGGTGGACTTTTAATAATAATTCTCCTCCAAATTTTCTGGAGGACTGAATAGCCAAGGGTGACGCATATCCTCCCTTTGGGCTTCTCCTTCCCGTATGAATAGATCCCTCGGTAAAGAAGCGCTTTTTATCGTCCGATTTCTTCCCTCTTATACATTTATTTCCAGACTCCATCCATGGTTCTTCCTATCGTCTTGCCAAGTTCTTTGCATAAATTCATCATCATCTGCTCCTAATGATGTCGGCTGTGAAGAAGACTGCAGCTTTCTGGAGCGAATGGAGAGTAAGAGGCTGACCAGGAGAATGAGTGGGATGAGAGTAGGCGTGTTTGGAAGGTCGGAGTAAATAAATAAATAAATAAAATAAATAAATGTGGGCCAACAGAAATCATTGAAGGTTCCTGCTTGTTGAGATTACCTCTCACTGCCTGTGGCGTGAGGCAAAAAATAGATTGAAAGACCGAAGCATCTATTAATGAAGTGGAGAGACGAAAGGAGAAAAAAAAAAAAAAGACCCATAAGAGCTCCTGGAAGTCCATTTTTCGAAGTCACCCTCACTCGATGCAGTGTTAGGCAAAAATAGAAATAGGAAAAGAGATAGACAGATAAATGTACCGTATAGACAGACAGATGTATAGGTAGGTAGGTAGGTAGGTAGGTAAGGAGGTAGATAGCCAGACAGATTGGAAGACAGACGGAAGGACGAAGTACAGGGACAAACTAGATAAGTGCGTGAGGGGAAAATGGTGTGTTTTGGGACTACGGGTCATTATGGAATATGGATAACGCATGGAGGAACTTTAGTCAAGGCAGTCCCTCAATGGATGTGGGGGAGGGGGAAGCGTCACGTAGATAGATAGATAAATAGATACACTGTAACAAGCTCATAGACTGCTAGATTAATGAGTGTAACTTTTAAGGAAGACTGTTGTTAACCTTTTTTGTGCAAGGGATCTCACGTTCGCTGATTAACTCTCTCTATGACGTGTCTTTTCTAGCATTTTATATTCCAAGCTAGCGTTAGATAATTTGGTTCGGCTGATATTAAGTTACAGAAGTCGAAGAGTAGGAAATCAGTTCTGTAACCATTAACTTTGTCATGGTAGGGAGAATTCTAGAACTGTTTCAATGCACATCATATTATTCTAATCATCTGACAGTCAGTTATGAGACCCTAAGAATTTTAACATTAGCGAGCGGTTGCTAAATATAAGCACAGAATGAGTCATCGTTGTAAAAGGGGCAACAATTCATACTGTATTTAATCATCCGTAGCCACACTAAATGCTGAGGGGTGTTTGGCCCAACAAATCTCCAAACCTCTCTTATCAGTGCAACTCACAATGCATCACAGGCGAGGGTCATATTCTTCTCAGCTGAGGAGGTTTATTAGCAACTGTTTTTACCAACTTAGTTCCGTTTGCGGCATTTTATATTGCACAGTAAGCCACATATGCACTCTATGTCGATGTAAGAGAAGTATGATTAACGTACCAGAGAATACCAACTTGCTCATTGCGTAATACATGGCCAAAAGAAGGGGTGTTAGAAAGCCCCCTAAGATTACAAGAACATGGCCCCCAGAGTTCAGTGCCTCTAAGCCAGTGCATTAGAATAAGTTTACCTCTTTACATAAATTTTCATTTTTGGGCGATGAAGCACTTTTTTTTTTAATTGTATCAAAATCCAGCCTATTCACTTCAGCCCTAGAAAGATTTCACTGACAGGCGAGTGGCTGAGGTAAGTCAAAACCTTCTAATCCCTCCTGTCTTCACACAACGCTGCTTGCACTGTAGTTCACTGAGTTTGATAAAAGACGTCTTTTTTGTCTCACTTTTGCTGCTTAAACTTAGGATTTTTTTTTTTTTCGAAGAGAAGGGTTTGATATACCCTCCGTTAACGCTTTGACTACATTACGTTTCCCCGAAGTTAATAAGATCACATGCAATTGACAACGACAGTTAAAAATACGTCACTGTACTGATGAGGTTAATGTGACGAAACAGATTGACATTTTAATCTACCTCCGGCCGATATAAATCAGCTCAAGGATGACCTCTCTAAGTGAAAGCACATTGAAGACATTCCACCGTAACCCCTTCAGCTAGATTTTCATGTTATCTTTTTTCCTTTACTGCCTCCAAGCGATTTAATAAAGCTCAATAAGAACCTCTCCTACCAAATAGGTGAGGCAAACTATGTAGCATCATTATAGAAGGAGCTATTCAAATCGCTTTCCAAATAAAGGAAATTTTAGAGAAAGGCATTGTAACCTACTAAATTATCCCAGACAGTCAATATATTCTGTTCACCATTAGATGACGCTATTATGTTGAGGGAAATTCCTGTCAGGTAAAGTGTTCTTCGTTTTTATTCTTGTTATCGAAACTATTTTTTTTTCTAATAGTCTCGTTGCTGAAACACACACGCACACACACGCACACACACACACACACACACACACACACACACACACACACACACACACACATATACACTTTGTCTTATTCACTCAAACTTTCATATCTTTGCAAAACTCTCGTAACACGAAACACATAACAATAACACACCCACTCGGACACTTACACACTCATCTCCACACACACACACACACACACACACACTCATACACACATGTACACACACATACACACACACACACCACACACACACACACATACACACAAACGCACACACATATTCAACCCTCCCCCCCAATTTCCCACACACAGACTAACCCCCCCCAAACACACTCAATCCCCCACCCCATCCCCACCGCAACCCCCCACATACAGACTCACATCAGTCTTTCTGTACATACACACTCACACACCAAGCGCACAAGACCCTACAGAACACACGCACACAGAAAATACATACAAACACACACAAACGCTACAGATCACAAACACACAGAAAACACAGACACACTTACACATCCACCCCACACACACACACATTAACACAATCTCTAAACAATTAAAACGCACTTTCACACACAAACCCCTCTCCGCACAAACCCCCACACACTCCTCCCCACCAAAACGGAGAAATCCACTTGGCTCTGAGAACGGTAATACGCTGACTGTCCAACTTTGCCCCAGCCTTATCTCAGTTTACAATGAGCCCTCCTGTCCGTTTTTACTGTTATCTCTAAGTCAGTGTCGCTTTCATTCCGGCCCGTTGACCTGGTGGGGCCAAAATATAATATACAGAAACGTTAAAAACACATACACAGAAAAGAGTTGATACTTTCTCTTTTTGTTACTTCAGAGGATTGCTTTTTTTTTTTTTTTTAAGAAAATTACTGGTTACAGAAACGTTTAAAACATACAGAGAAAATTATTTTTATATTTTCCCTTCTTTTGTTATTTTGGAATACTACTTTTTAGAAAACTACTGGGCCTGCTTTGATATTTTCAGCCCCTTGAACTGAAGGAACCAAAATTCAACATACAGAAACGCTTAAAACATATGCAGAGAAACGCTATTTTTTTCCCCCTCTTGTGGTGCCATTTTGGACGGTTAGGTTGTGCTGAAATACTTGGCCTGTTTTGTTATTTTCAGTTCTTTGAGCTGGAGGGGTTAAAATGTAATATACAGAAGCGCTTAGAACGTATATAAATAAACGTTTTGATATTTCCCTTCTTGTGTTATTTTACAAAGTTTTACAGAATCATTTGGCTTGTATTGCTGTTTTAGTCTCATTCAGCAGGAAGGATAATTTAATGTACAGTAGGAAACGCTTTAATATTTTCTGAGTTGATTTTTTTCATACATTTTCTATAAAATTACTGGGCCCTTTTAAATACCTTTTATTTTTTTTTTTTTAAAGAAGTACTGGTGACCACAAATCAGTGTTGCCTTCATTCTAGTCCGATGAGCTGGAAACCCAAAATATAAAACATAGGGACATTATTTTTAAAGAGAATGCTTGAGTATAATGGCTATTTTTTTCCCTTTCATGTTTCGGTCTTGCTACATAGAGATGACTTCACTATACCGATCGTTCATGGTATTTCGTTATACTCTTGGTAATCCTAGATTGCTCTATTTAGCTTAAATACATTTTATTCTTGCTACCTATAAACGGTTTTATTAAATATAAGTAAGGTATGTATCACTGAAGCAGTTAAAGTAAGAAAGGAACTCCCTCAAGCCTAATAAAATCTCCATGCCTACATGCTGTCTCCTGTTCCTACTTGTTTTCCTCCCTACCTGCCTACCTACCTACTTTCCCACTTATTCACCTACCTGCCAACCTGTCTACTTACCTCCCCACCGACGTGAGTACCTTTCTGGTACCTGTCTACCCATATCTACCCATATGTTCATTTCTTATAACCCTGTGCCACCTTACCCATCTACCAACTTTCCTCCCTCCCTACGGACCTCTCTGTCTAGCTTTTTCTCTAACTATCAACCCACTTACAAATCAATATATCACTCTCCTACCTACCAAACTGCCCGGTTCCCTACCTACTCACTTTTCTTACCTAGCTAACAACTCGCTTTCCAACCTACGTACAGCCGCGTTCATGATTCCCTGAGACACCTCTGATGGAGGGTGACTGGGTCGTTCTACCCTTATTGGACGGCAGGTGGCTGAGTCAGACTGCTCTACCAACAAACACGGTGAAGCTGAGAATGGATCCGCTTGTTCCAAAAAGAAAGGTCATGAAAAAGAGATTGGTGGGATTTCAACATTTATGGCCATTATTGCTGCATAGGGTTACACAAAACAAGTGTACTGAAATAATTTCACTTACTATTGGGTACACATAGCTTGAAAGATGAAAAAAAAATATGTTATGCGGTTTGCTGTCTGCCACTCAACTCTCCAACACTTTCCTACCTTAATGTGAATAATGCAGAAGCAATTTCCTCTGCTCTTATGCATTATTCATACTAAGGTAAGAAAGTGTTAGGGGGTTGACTGGCGAACAACAAACCACATATTTTTTCATCTCTCAAGCTATATGTAATAAATAGTTAGTGAAATTATTTCGGTACACTTACTCCGCGTTTTATAATCCTATGCAAAAATACTGGCCACTATTAATGTTTAATCCCACCAATCTTCTTTTCATGACCTTTCGTATGAGAGAACCGGATCCATTCTCAGCTTCACCGTGTTTGCTGGTCGGGCAGTCTGACTCAGCTACCTACCGTCCAGTGAGGGTAGAGTGGCCCAGTCACCCTTCCATCAGATGTGTCTCAGGGAATCATGAACGTTGCTGTACTTACTCACCGACCTACCTACCTACAACGCCTGTTTTCTTCTATAATCAACCTCCACCTCATATTTCCCTTCAGACCTTCCTCCCTTCATACCTACTATACCTACCTTCCTCCCGCCCTTTCTCCCTAACACAAATGTTTTCACTTCCAGCCCACCTTTCTTTCTTTTCCTCTTTACCTCCCTCCATCCCCATCCTTACCTCTACACCCTCCAGCCTAGGCTTTTTTTCCTTTCCCCAGACCTCCCATATCCCACCTCCCCCTGCTAACCTAACTCTTGCCCTTGTCAGTGCCACTCTTCATCCCTTCTTGTTTGGCGCCCTACAGCCTCCCCCCCCTTT
>JAGKTI010039203.1:0-10600 GCA_018397915.1 Birgus latro | reverse complement strand
TGCATACAACGCCTTCGACTTTGCCACTATTGCTCCAAGAGAACAGCATTGAATCCAGTGATGACACTTTAGCTCCGAGACTCAACAATTGGTCTTTTACGCGCAGATACCAATGCCTAGCAGCATCGCAAAGGCCGTAAACAGTTTTCTTTAGTCTCCATAACATACCATTTGCATATTCAGGTGGAGGACGTAAATGAACTACTCTCTCAATGTCGTTACCTTGCAAGTAGGCAGCTTTCACGTCCATAGCGTGGTAATCCCACTGGTTGGTGGAGGCCAAAGAAAGTGCCAAATGCACTGCTTCTTTTGAACAAATAGGTGAGTCTTTTCGGAGATCCACTGTGGCTTCCTCAAATCCTCTGGCGACTAAGCGGGCCTTAACAATAGGCTTTCCATTTTTCAGTTTTTCCGTCACACCCATCGAACCGTTATGGCACCTTGCCCAACATCATCTACTACCTCATACACATCATTATTCTGCCAGTTTGTAATTTCATTTTCCTTACCGAATATTACAGCCTCAGAGTCGAAAAGAACAAGCATTTCTGGGTCATCATCAACCACTTCCCATTCGCTAAAATCCTTCTGCAAATCTATCCAATCAATGCTGCCATCAGAGTCCCTCTTCAAATTGTAGCAGTGTTTGTACTTTCCAGTGGCTTCACCTGCCTGACTCATAATCCTTCCAGACACTAACTCTCCAGTTTCTGAATGTATTCCCTTTATAAGCTGACCAACAGAAACTTTGGGTGGCTGATTAATCGGAATAGAAACTGTGGGAGGCTCATCAATCGGAACCACACCATCTTCCGACTCGTCATCTGGTGGACAGTCACTAAACACTTGCGGAGAATTGTCATTAGGCTTCTCCTGGACAACATTGTTCTTCTCATCACTGCTGACACCACTTTCAACTGTAGTATCTTGCTATGGTGCATGTGCTAGACGACACACGTGCACTCGCACGTAGACACCGCTGTGTCTCACCAGAATTTGTTTCCCATCTCTGCCTATTACAATTCCGGGACCGTGCCACTCATGACTGTCAATTCTTTTGTAGAAGACTTTATCTCCATTTTGGATGTTGTTTAAGTCACTCGAACGTACGTTGTGCTGCAGAGCCCTAGCCAAACATTCATCTGATTCAGTCTTTATAAACTCTTGTCTTGCTAAATGAAGAGCGTTCAAGCTGTCTCTCACAATTTTCGATGGTGATGAAGGTTCCAAGACTGGAGGATCATTTGTGTACACATCAGGTAGGCCAGGGTTTTGACCAAAAACAAGTTGGTTAGGAGAAAAGCCTGAGTAGTTGGTGAGAGCATTTCTTGCCGATACTGGCCATGCCAAGGCCACATCCAATTCACACTGGCTATCAGCCATTATCTTCATAACAATGTCACCGATGATGCATTTTGATGCTCACAGACTCCATTGCTCCATGGACTCTCTGCAGACGTTGTCATGATCTTGATATTGAAGGCCTCTCCCAATGCTCAAATTTCCGCTTTGTTGAATTCACAGCCATTGTCTGTAAGAATTTTCCTAGGTGCGCCAAACACAACAATCCAGCTCCAAAATATTCCTTTGATAATGGTGGGCGCACTTATCCGCGATTGCTATTGCATTACAATACCTGGTCGCCAAATCAACAAGGGCTAAGAAATAATGCCTTCCTCAAGCTTTCAAATCCATGGCTATGGCTTCGTTAAACTTAGGCGCCATGGGCAAACTGACTACGGGTCGGGGCTTGGCTTTCTTAAATCTGCAACAGACTGTACAAGCATCAGATACAGCCTTGATAGCCCACTCCAGTTCTGAACTTTCAATCCCCGCATCTGTGATCAGTTTAATTAATTTTGCCGATGTTGGGTGTCCAAATTGCCTGTGAAGCTTCAAAGCGGTTTTTTCTACATCACCCCCAAGAGATGCCAGAGTGATTGTTTTGCAAAATTCACGACCTTGTCATAAAGAAATTGGAAGCAAGTAATGGCCTGAAGATGAGGACTTGAAATTAATGATAGTTCCACAAATTTTGACCTGGTCACTTCCAAAGTTAATCAACATTTTTGCTTTTTTCATGGAACATTTACTCAACAGCAAGGGAATATTGCAGTTCACAACATCAGTCACGATGGTTGCACGCATATTTCCAACATAGCAGGGCAGAGTAACACGTTTGAGGGAAGAAACTGTGACACCATCAGCAAAAGTAAACGTTGAGAGTGACGCTCCTTCTCTTATAGCTTCACGTTCGTAATCAGTGAGCTCACTTAGATAGCAACTGATCCATTCAACACCACATACAGTTGTAGAACACCCTGTGTCTAGAACTGCACATCCCTTAGATTCTTCTACTAGAGTCTCTAACTTACCTCTACCAGCGGCATCATCCGCATAGCCCATAAATAACAACAGCTGCACTGTTTCAGAACTTTTTTCTCGACTGCCGTCGTTTTCGTATACATCCGGACAGTCACGTGTCCAATGAAATCTAGAATCACATACGAAACACCTCGATACCTTTCCGTCAGACCCAAGTGGGTTCTGCCTCCTGCCAGTGGATAAAAGTTGGGGAATTCTAGCAGATACAGTTGAATATCGGCCACCACCACGACACTGATCACGCACTGCACCACCCCGCAACATTCTAAGTCCTCGTCGAGTACCTCTAACATAAAACGTTTCCTCACCCCCAGCTTCGTCACTCCAAACTACTGGTTCGCCCTTCACCTCCCTGGCAGACACTGATGCATCATTCTGCCCGCCAATTTTACCAGCAAAAATACGATTCAGGGGAGATTTCATATTTTCGAATGTCACCTCAGTTTGCAGAGCTTTGGAGCGAATGTGAATGTGGTAATGATGGGGGATCTGAATGCTAGAGTGGGAAATGTAGCAGCTGAAGGTGTAGTTGGTATGCATGGTGTGCCTGGAAGAAATGAAAATGGGGAACGAATGATAGGTGTGTGTGTTGAGCGAGAGATGGTGATTGGGATATCTTTTTTGAGAAGAAAGATATTTATAAGTATACATGGGTGAGACAGGAGGGTGGAAGGGTTGTTGACAAAGCATTGATGGACTATGTGGTTGTTTCCAGGAATGTAATAGGACGATTGTTGGATGTGAGAGTTTTGAGAGGGGAGGGTGGAGGTATGTCTGACCACTACCTGGTGGAGGGAAAGTTGAGAGTAGGTAAGAGATGGGTGAGAGCTAGGAGAGTTAGGTGTGGCAGGGAGGTTTTGAAAGTGAGTGAGTTAGATAAAAGAGAGAAAATGATAGAGTATCAGGAGAAATTGAGAGATCAGTGGAACGCAGTGAACGATCAGGAGAGTGGCAGTGTGGAGGAGGAATGGCAGTTGTTTAAGAGTGCTGTGGAGGGGCATGCAGAAGAGGTGTATGGTGTGAGACGAGTGGGTGGTGGTGTAAGAAAGGGAAGTGAATGGTGGTGTGAGGAAGTAAGTATGGCGGTGGGTGAGAAGAGACATGCATATGAAGTGTGGTTGCAGAGGAAGGATGAGGTGTCATATGAAAGGTATAAGGAAAAGAGGAATAGGGTGAGAAGGGTTGTGCGTGATGCTAAAGTGGTAGCAGATGAGAGGTTGGGTAGGCGGATGACTGTGAATTTTCAAGAGAATAGGAAAATGTCTTGGAAGGAGGTGAAAAGGGTGCGAAAGGGAGAGTCTGGGAAGGAGGAGCGAGTAAAAGCAGAGGATGGAAGGATGTTAACTGAGATGGATGCAGTAAGGAAAAGATGGGCAGTAAGGAAGAGATGGGCGAAGTATTTTGAAAGATTGTTAAATGTAGAGGAGGAAAGGGAGGCTGAGATTGTGGCAGATGGAAGGGTGCAAGGAATAGATGTGTTGGGAGAGTTGAATGAATCTTTGATCACGATGGAGGAAGTGCAAGAGGCAGTAAAGCAGATGGAAACAGGGAAAGCTGCAGGTATGGATGGGTGTGCTGTGGAATGCCTGAAATGTGGCAGAGCGACTGTTGTTGACTGGTTAGTAGGATCGTTGAATGTGTGCTTTGTGAAAGGTATGGTGCCAATTGACTGGGCACGTGCTTGTGTGGTCCCATTGTATAAAGGTAAGGGTGATAAGTATGAATGTACAAGCTTTAGAGGTACAAGTCTGTTGAGTGTTGTAGGCAAGGTGTATGGTAGAGTGTTAATTAAGAGAGTTAGAGAGGGTACAGAGGGAGTGATTGGTGATGAGCAGTGTGGCTTTAGGAGAGGGAGGGGATGTGTGGATCAGGTGTTTGCTGTGAGACAGGTGTGTGAAAAGTATTTAGCGAAAGGTAAGGATGTGTTTTGGGCATTCATGGATTTAGAGAAAGCATATGATAGAACTGAAAGGGAGGCTTTGTGGAATGTTTTAAGATTGTATGGGTATGATGGCAGGTTACTAAAAGGAGTGAAAAGTTTTTATGTAAATAGTAAAGCATGTGTAAGAGTGGGAAATACTGTGAGTGACTGGTTTCCCATGAGAGTGGGGCTGCGGCAGGGATGTGTGATGTCACTTTAGTTGTTTAATATTTATATGGATGGTGTTGTAAGGGAGGCGAATGAAAGAGTATTAGGTGGAGGACCGAGTCTGGTGACTGATGGTAGAGAGTGGAATCTGAAGCAGCTGCTGTTTGCGGATGATACTACACTGGTGGCTGATTCAGAGTAGAGACTGAGACAGTTGGTAGATGAGTTTGGAAGGGTGTGTGAAAGGAGGAAACTGAAAATAAATGAGAATAAGAGTAAAGTGATGAAGTGTACCAGGTTGGTAGATGGTAGGAGGATGAATATAGTTTTGAATGGTGAGTTGCTTGAGGAGGTAGAGTGTTTTAAGTATTTAGGGTCACACGTTGCTGTGGATGGAAGAATAGATGTAGAAGTGAAGTTTAGAATCAATGAAGTTGGAAAGGTGCTGAGAGGAATGAAAAAAGTGTTTAGATGTTGTTCACTTACAATGGATGTAAAGAGAAGGCTGTATGAGGGTACTGTGGTACTGACTGCATTATATGGGGCTGAAACATGGAATATGCGTGTAGCAGAGAGGAAAAGTTTGAATGTAATGGAGATCAGGTGTCTGAGGAGTAAGTGTGGAGTGACACATATGGATCCAGTGAGAAATGATGAAGTGCGAAGGAGAAATGGAATTGTTCGGGAGATGGCTGATCGAGTTGAACAGAGGGTGTTGCGATGGTTTGGGCATATGGAGAGAATGGATAATGAGCGATTGGTGAAAAAGATAACTAGATCTGATGTGAGAGGGGTAAGGCTGAGAGGAAGACCACGAATAGGATGGATGGACAGTGTGAAGAGAGCATTGGATGCGAGAGGGTTGTCTGTTGAGCAAGGAAGAGTGGCTGTGAGTGATAGAAATGAATGGAGAGAAATTGTGAATGAATAAATGATGACGCAGCCCTGAGGGGATATTCTCCTGCATTTTGTCTGATCAGCTGATCAGGTCAGGGGCTGGATCCATTATGAAGTGGCAGGGGTAAACCAGCTTTGCTGTCGGGCCCTGCTGTGGATGTCACTGACTGCACTGCGTAGTTTACCCTCGTGCGGTGTGGTGCTGTGAGGCTCTGTCCCTTCTCCCCTTTAGGGCTAAGATGTGAATGAATGTGTATGAGTGGATGAGTAAATTGGTAGTGTGTTGACCTGTCTCGGCTACCTCCCTTTTCTTGGGGGAAGTAGCCTAGGTACAGGTATATAGATAGAGAGACCTCAGTTATCGCAGACATCACTAGTTGTTGCTCACTGTCTGAAAGTTTGCATGCAGCTCAGAGCATAAAAGCCATCACAGAATTTGGCAGTGCCATGTCCTGCTTCGTAAATTTGAAATAAACATGCCCAAATTCTGCCACGAACTTACGAATGTTCATATCACCGGCTCTTCTGAAGTTGTACAATTCATAAAAAGCTGCAAACTGTCGACGTCCTTTGTCCATGAGAAATGAAGTGTCTAATTTTTTCAGCAAGGTCTGAACACCATCCTCCTGCTTCAAATCAGCCACATTAACCTCCGAAGATGCCACCCTTGCTCTTCCAGACAATGACAGGTGAATAGCTGAGGCTTGTTTTTCTTTTGGTAAGTCTGTCAGTTCGCACCAAATGTTGATGTCCTTTTTCCAGCTCTCATAAGCAGAATCATTTTCAAGTTTTGGAGGCCACTTAGTCGAACACGACGCCATTATTTTCGAACTACATTCTGCTACCAGTGTCAGAATAGGCAAACCACACTCACCGGCCTCACAACGCGAACTTGCCGTGCCCCCAGCTGCATACCACAGGACTCTTCTGGTGATGTCACCACTGGTGACTTAGCAGGTGTGTGCGCATGCACACACACTAACAGCAACATGCACTAACAATGGTATTAAGTTATACATGGAATTCAACCAGTTCATTACCTAACACTGAATACTTCAGGACAGGAGGCCATCATTAATATGAAGAAAGCAGGAGAGGATAAATCCGATGTCCAATGGACAGTAAAATGAGAAAACTCCCGGTACTTCTTCTATCTATCTATCTATTGCCAGATGCCACAAACAAATCACCTCCATGTCACCCAGTCCCCTGCCATTTTACTGCCCTGCTCCCAGTTCACACAACCCTCTCTCATATACCTCTCCACTCCATCCCTCCACCTCATCCTTGGCCTCCCCTTCCCTCTCCCTCCCTCCACCTCACTCACATACACCCTTCTCATTAGTCTCTCACTCTCCGTCCTCTCCACATGGTCAAATCAAACGCTTTCTATCACATCGTCAACCACACCACAACGCTCCTTCACTTCCTCATTTAGGGCATATAGAACAAAAGGAGATCACTGGCAATATGAGTTTTGAGTTAGGGGTCGGATGTAAGAGGCATAACCCTCCTCTCCATGATAGCACAGGTTGCCATACAAGAATCGACCATGTGGAAGGTGGACAGAGCACTCAAAGTCAGGTGTTTTTATGTAGTGCTTGGGCTGACCATGTCCAAGGTTACTGAGCCACAAAGGCATCCCCCTCAGCCAATCAGCGAGTCAGCTTGGCCACACACCCCCACTCAGCCAATAGGCAACAGGATGGAGTGTATGGCGTGCAGGTGGTAAGGCAGTACACACTTTGGCTCATCCCTTTACCATATGGACTTGTTTACTCCTGGATTTACCTTATTTTTTTGTGGATTGCAGTGAAAAAATGAGTTCAAGTAGTGGATTGGTTTACTGTACACTTTTGGGGTTACGTTTTTTTTTTTTTTTTTTTTTTTTTTTTTTTTTTTTTTTTTTTTTTTAGAATTCTTCCTGATGATCATTTTGGTGTGTAACTTGTTAATATACTGCCATCTATTATTGGATATCTTTAACAGCCCATAACTCAAAAGTACACTTTGAGGCTGATGCCCTTTTGGTTCTAGATGCCTCTTTTGTCAGTCTGTCTCTCCATGTAACTCAACATGCTCCTCTCAAAGAACGATCAGAAAAAGATGACTGGTGAATGGCTCCAGGCTTGTCATGACGAAAGGAATCATCTTCACTGCATAACATCACACCTGGGCGTGCCGATGGGAATTTCAACAATTCAGCAAGATACTTCTGTTCACCAAACTTAAGAACCATGAATGTAATAAGATACAGTTTAAATTCAATTCTAGCCTTTACTGGTAACCAATGCAGCTCAGTTAGGAATGAGGTAGTCGAGGTTCTCGGGGGGAGACCAAAGATAAGCCGTGCTGCCCTGTTCAACACAGACTGAACTGTTGTTAGTATATCATTTGCAAGACCAACCCACAGTGAATTACAGTATCGACATGAGATAAGACCACTGCGTGGACCAGTGTTAAGAGGCAACGTCTATTCAGGAACTTTCTCTCAGAGTACAGATTTCTGATATGCAAGTTTACACCCTCCAACACTCTGATTAATATTTTCTTTGTTACTTAACTTTGAATTAAAGTAAACACCCAGATTTCGAAAAGAACCAGCTGGATGAAGCTGTGACAAACCAGTGTTCAAAGCCAGGGAATTATCAGTGTCGTCACCCCTTCTGTTTCTTCTTCTTCTGATGATGATGATCTCAGTTTTACCATCATTCAGCTTAAGTTTCCTCTTTGCCACCCAAATCTTAATATCAGACATTAGAGATTCAAGCTTAGTCTCGGTATCGTTAATATCTGACATCTTAACACAGAGCTGACTATCATCAGCATAAAAATTATAGGACACATTGTGAGCATCAAGTAAAGACGATAAACTACTCGCATAGACTGTAAACAGAATTGGAACGAAAACTGATCCATGAGGGACTTCAAACAAAACGGGAGCAGAATCTGAGCTGACATAATCAACAACTACTCTCCGAGATCTATCTGACAGATACAACTTATGGAGCAAAAGAGTACTATCATGAATGCCATAAAAATACTGATCATCCAACAACAGTTTATGATCTACTGTGTCAAAAGCTGCAGACAGATCCAACAGAGCTAGGAGAGAGGACATCCCACTACAGGTGTTTGCCACCAAGTCACTATGAATCTTATTAATGCAGTTTCAGTTGAATGATATTTTCTGTATCTTGACTGAACAAGAGGAACAACTCTGTTATGTTCCAGCAGTGGTAAGAGTTAATCAAGTATGCCCCGCTCAATGATCTTGGATAAAAAAGACAGGTTGGAGATGGGACGATAATCTGTCATGCTCATAACGTTAAGGCCAGGTTTCATGAGTTGGGGCCTAGGCAAAGCACATTTCTCAGTCACCATCATCATCCAATCCTATGTTGTCCCATGAGAAGCGTAGGAGCCCGGGGCTAGGCAAGTTGGTCCTGACATATAAGATGAGAGTGACCAGCCTCACTCATCCCTGAGTGGAATTACATGAGCAATAAACCCCAACCATCCCTTGGATATAAACCTTCATCGGCTCAATCCAATTGGAGCGCCGTAATTACCTACTAAACCACCAGGCGCCAAAATTTGGTTATATGGTTATCACTCAGCGTCATAAATGGTTTCCTGATATCAGACTGCACAAAATTGCTTTCTAAGAAACATCTACTTATTATGTTAAAGATAATCGTGATATGTTACACAGACTGAGTGGGCAAAATGTTCTGTTAAGATCTCTAATGTAACATTTGACTTTACATCCAGCGGATGAAATGTTGAAAGCACATGATCCCCTGTGTGCCGTGACTGGAAGTCAACTGAGTACACTTCACAAGAAGAATAGTTGTCTAAATAATTTCTTACGCGAGATATCTTAGTTGTAAAAAAATGAAGCAAAATCAGAAGCCAATTGGGCATCAAATACAGAAGTTGGTTTAACAATTACATTCCTCCGACCAATCAAACTGTTCACAACTACTGACTTTTTTTTTACCATCACATGAATCTACATTGTTTTGACAATTCCTTGCCTTCTGAGGCTTTTACGGCATGAACAACTGCTTTTCTTGCAGAAACATAATGCAAAAGAGTTAATTCAGTCCACTGCAAGCACCAAGGACGTGCCTTTCTACATTGTCTACACAAAGAATAAATGGATGGACCATACCACGGGAAATTATCATGCACAATGATTGTTTTTACTACCACAGGACAATAATGGTCAACAACTGACCTAAGCTCATTGTTATGAATATCAACCAAATCATCAGAAGAAAGATCTGAATAATCAATATAGTTTAAATGCTGATCAATTTCAAGGCAAAGTATATGGTAGGAGACTTACTGACAGAGTTAGGGAAATAACAGAGGAATTAGTTGGGGAAGAACAGGGAGGTTTTAGGAAGGGAAGAGATTCTGTAGATAAGATCATTATTCTTAGGTCTTTAGTGGAAAAGTTTTTAGTTAAGGTAAAGAAGTTGTATGCAGCCTCCATGAACTTGAAGAAAGCCTATGACAGAGTGGATAGACAAGGACTGTGGAGAGTATTAACCTTTTCATTACCGAATTCCACATATGTATACTCCTGCATACATAAAAAAAATTCAGCTGAGAAACCGAATTCACTCATGTATACGGGGTATACATGAGATAGATAGGGCCATGCAGGGGAGCTAAATACTTGGTTTGGGCTGAAATAATGATGCCACGTGTTGTGACTGAATGGCAACCAGCTATGACATCATGCACCCCTGTCATGGCTCTGGTCTCGGTAGCGTGGTCGGAGGTTCTTGTTGGGAAGTCGATGATGGGTTATTTAATACAACCAGAATAAAGTCGTGAGACGTATTATCAACGAAGGTGAGTTACAGGACTCTTGGGTTACTGAGTTTTATTGTAGATTTATCTTGATGGCGATATACAATGATCTTAGCGTGACGGCCAGTCTCCCCTCTCTCCTTACTCTGCCCTAATTGTGCTCTAGGGCATTCTCTTATCCCCTTCTCTCCCTTTCTGATGTGAAGGGCTTCTCTCTCCCATTATATACAGGTGGGAAAGGATGTTTAGGTAAGGTAGTAGTGTCTAATCGATCTCCTGTGGGCTTCCATGTGTTTGAATACATCATGAGTTTCTTGCTTGTTTAGACTACGAGGATATTTTGAGAAACATCATATGTTAGGACTCTTGATAGTCTGGGACAACAGACTGTGTACAAATATC
>JAGKTI010039202.1:0-10600 GCA_018397915.1 Birgus latro | reverse complement strand
TGCATACAACGCCTTCGACTTTGCCACTATTGCTCCAAGAGAACAGCGTTGAATCCAGTGATGACACTTTAGCTCCGAGACTCAACAATTGGTCTTTTACGTGCAGATACCAATGCCTAGCAGCATCGCAAAGGCCGTAAACAGTTTTCTTTAGTCTCCATAACATACCATTTGCATATTCAGGTGGAGGACGTAAATGAACTACTCTCTCAATGTCGTTACCTTGCAAGTAGGCAGCTTTCACGTCCATAGCGTGGTAATCCCACTGGTTGGTGGAGGCCAAAGAAAGTGCCAAATGCACTGCTTCTTTTGAACAAATAGGTGAGTCTTTTCGGAGATCCACTGTGGCTTCCTCAAATCCTCTGGCGACTAAGCGGGCCTTAACAATAGGCTTTCCATTTTTCAGTTTTTCCGTCACACCCATCGAACCGTTATGGCACCTTGCCCAACATCATCTACTACCTCATACACATCATTATTCTGCCAGTTTGTAATTTCATTTTCCTTACCGAATATTACAGCCTCAGAGTCGAAAAGAACAAGCATTTCTGGGTCATCATCAACCACTTCCCATTCGCTAAAATCCTTCTGCAAATCTATCCAATCAATGCTGTCATCAGAGTCCCTCTTCAAATTGTAGCAGTGTTTGTACTTTCCAGTGGCTTCACCTGCCTGACTCATAATCCTTCCAGACACTAACTCTCCAGTTTCTGAATGTATTCCCTTTATAAGCTGACCAACAGAAACTTTGGGTGGCTGATTAATCGGAATAGAAACTGTGGGAGGCTCATCAATCGGAACCACACCATCTTCCGACTCGTCATCTGGTGGACAGTCACTAAACACTTGCGGAGAATTGTCATTAGGCTTCTCCTGGACAACATTGTTCTTCTCATCACTGCTGACACCACTTTCAACTGTAGTATCTTGCTATGGTGCATGTGCTAGACGACACACGTGCACTCGCACGTAGACACCGCTGTGTCTCACCAGAATTTGTTTCCCATCTCTGCCTATTACAATTCCGGGACCGTGCCACTCATGACTGTCAATTCTTTTGTAGAAGACTTTATCTCCATTTTGGATGTTGTTTAAGTCACTCGAACGTACGTTGTGCTGCAGAGCCCTAGCCAAACATTCATCTGATTCAGTCTTTATAAACTCTTGTCTTGCTAAATGAAGAGCGTTCAAGCTGTCTCTCACAATTTTCGATGGTGATGAAGGTTCCAAGACTGGAGGATCATTTGTGTACACATCAGGTAGGCCAGGGTTTTGACCAAAAACAAGTTGGTTAGGAGAAAAGCCTGAGTAGTTGGTGAGAGCATTTCTTGCCGATACTGGCCATGCCAAGGCCACATCCAATTCACACTGGCTATCAGCCATTATCTTCATAACAATGTCACCGATGATGCATTTTGATGCTCACAGACTCCATTGCTCCATGGACTCTCTGCAGACGTTGTCATGATCTTGATATTGAAGGCCTCTCCCAATGCTCAAATTTCCGCTTTGTTGAATTCACAGCCATTGTCTGTAAGAATTTTCCTAGGTGCGCCAAACACAACAATCCAGCTCCAAAATATTCCTTTGATAATGGTGGGCGCACTTATCCGCGATTGCTATTGCATTACAATACCTGGTCGCCAAATCAACAAGGGCTAAGAAATAATGCCTTCCTCAAGCTTTCAAATCCATGGCTATGGCTTCGTTAAACTTAGGCGCCATGGGCAAACTGACTACGGGTTGGGGCTTGGCTTTCTTAAATCTGCAACAGACTGTACAAGCATCAGATACAGCCTTGATAGCCCACTCCAGTTCTGAACTTTCAATCCCCGCATCTGTGATCAGTTTAATTAATTTTGCCGATGTTGGGTGTCCAAATTGCCTGTGAAGCTTCAAAGCGGTTTTTTCTACATCACCCCCAAGAGATGCCAGAGTGATTGTTTTGCAAAATTCACGACCTTGTCATAAAGAAATTGGAAGCAAGTAATGGCCTGAAGATGAGGACTTGAAATTAATGATAGTTCCACAAATTTTGACCTGGTCACTTCCAAAGTTAATCAACATTTTTGCTTTTTTCATGGAACATTTACTCAACAGCAAGGGAATATTGCAGTTCACAACATCAGTCACGATGGTTGCACGCATATTTCCAACATAGCAGGGCAGAGTAACACGTTTGAGGGAAGAAACTGTGACACCATCAGCAAAAGTAAACGTTGAGAGTGACGCTCCTTCTCTTATAGCTTCACGTTCGTAATCAGTGAGCTCACTTAGATAGCAACTGATCCATTCAACACCACATACAGTTGTAGAACACCCTGTGTCTAGAACTGCACATCCCTTAGATTCTTCTACTAGAGTCTCTAACTTACCTCTACCAGCGGCATCATCCGCATAGCCCATAAATAACAACAGCTGCACTGTTTCAGAACTTTTTTCTCGACTGCCGTCGTTTTCGTATACATCCGGACAGTCACGTGTCCAATGAAATCTAGAATCACATACGAAACACCTCGATACCTTTCCGTCAGACCCAAGTGGGTTCTGCCTCCTGCCAGTGGATAAAAGTTGGGGAATTCTAGCAGATACAGTTGAATATCGGCCACCACCACGACACTGATCACGCACTGCACCACCCCGCAACATTCTAAGTCCTCGTCGAGTACCTCTAACATAAAACGTTTCCTCACCCCCAGCTTCGTCACTCCAAACTACTGGTTCGCCCTTCACCTCCCTGGCAGACACTGATGCATCATTCTGCCCGCCAATTTTACCAGCAAAAATACGATTCAGGGGAGATTTCATATTTTCGAATGTCACCTCAGTTTGCAGAGCTTTGGAGCGAATGTGAATGTGGTAATGATGGGGGATCTGAATGCTAGAGTGGGAAATGTAGCAGCTGAAGGTGTAGTTGGTATGCATGGTGTGCCTGGAAGAAATGAAAATGGGGAACGAATGATAGGTGTGTGTGTTGAGCGAGAGATGGTGATTGGGATATCTTTTTTGAGAAGAAAGATATTTATAAGTATACATGGGTGAGACAGGAGGGTGGAAGGGTTGTTGACAAAGCATTGATGGACTATGTGGTTGTTTCCAGGAATGTAATAGGACGATTGTTGGATGTGAGAGTTTTGAGAGGGGAGGGTGGAGGTATGTCTGACCACTACCTGGTGGAGGGAAAGTTGAGAGTAGGTAAGAGATGGGTGAGAGCTAGGAGAGTTAGGTGTGGCAGGGAGGTTTTGAAAGTGAGTGAGTTAGATAAAAGAGAGAAAATGATAGAGTATCAGGAGAAATTGAGAGATCAGTGGAACGCAGTGAACGATCAGGAGAGTGGCAGTGTGGAGGAGGAATGGCAGTTGTTTAAGAGTGCTGTGGAGGGGCATGCAGAAGAGGTGTATGGTGTGAGACGAGTGGGTGGTGGTGTAAGAAAGGGAAGTGAATGGTGGTGTGAGGAAGTAAGTATGGCGGTGGGTGAGAAGAGACATGCATATGAAGTGTGGTTGCAGAGGAAGGATGAGGTGTCATATGAAAGGTATAAGGAAAAGAGGAATAGGGTGAGAAGGGTTGTGCGTGATGCTAAAGTGGTAGCAGATGAGAGGTTGGGTAGGCGGATGACTGTGAATTTTCAAGAGAATAGGAAAATGTCTTGGAAGGAGGTGAAAAGGGTGCGAAAGGGAGAGTCTGGGAAGGAGGAGCGAGTAAAAGCAGAGGATGGAAGGATGTTAACTGAGATGGATGCAGTAAGGAAAAGATGGGCAGTAAGGAAGAGATGGGCGAAGTATTTTGAAAGATTGTTAAATGTAGAGGAGGAAAGGGAGGCTGAGATTGTGGCAGATGGAAGGGTGCAAGGAATAGATGTGTTGGGAGAGTTGAATGAATCTTTGATCACGATGGAGGAAGTGCAAGAGGCAGTAAAGCAGATGGAAACAGGGAAAGCTGCAGGTATGGATGGGTGTGCTGTGGAATGCCTGAAATGTGGCAGAGCGACTGTTGTTGACTGGTTAGTAGGATCGTTGAATGTGTGCTTTGTGAAAGGTATGGTGCCAATTGACTGGGCACGTGCTTGTGTGGTCCCATTGTATAAAGGTAAGGGTGATAAGTATGAATGTACAAGCTTTAGAGGTACAAGTCTGTTGAGTGTTGTAGGCAAGGTGTATGGTAGAGTGTTAATTAAGAGAGTTAGAGAGGGTACAGAGGGAGTGATTGGTGATGAGCAGTGTGGCTTTAGGAGAGGGAGGGGATGTGTGGATCAGGTGTTTGCTGTGAGACAGGTGTGTGAAAAGTATTTAGCGAAAGGTAAGGATGTGTTTTGGGCATTCATGGATTTAGAGAAAGCATATGATAGAACTGAAAGGGAGGCTTTGTGGAATGTTTTAAGATTGTATGGGTATGATGGCAGGTTACTAAAAGGAGTGAAAAGTTTTTATGTAAATAGTAAAGCATGTGTAAGAGTGGGAAATACTGTGAGTGACTGGTTTCCCATGAGAGTGGGGCTGCGGCAGGGATGTGTGATGTCACTTTAGTTGTTTAATATTTATATGGATGGTGTTGTAAGGGAGGCGAATGAAAGAGTATTAGGTGGAGGACCGAGTCTGGTGACTGATGGTAGAGAGTGGAATCTGAAGCAGCTGCTGTTTGCGGATGATACTACACTGGTGGCTGATTCAGAGTAGAGACTGAGACAGTTGGTAGATGAGTTTGGAAGGGTGTGTGAAAGGAGGAAACTGAAAATAAATGAGAATAAGAGTAAAGTGATGAAGTGTACCAGGTTGGTAGATGGTAGGAGGATGAATATAGTTTTGAATGGTGAGTTGCTTGAGGAGGTAGAGTGTTTTAAGTATTTAGGGTCACACGTTGCTGTGGATGGAAGAATAGATGTAGAAGTGAAGTTTAGAATCAATGAAGTTGGAAAGGTGCTGAGAGGAATGAAAAAAGTGTTTAGATGTTGTTCACTTACAATGGATGTAAAGAGAAGGCTGTATGAGGGTACTGTGGTACTGACTGCATTATATGGGGCTGAAACATGGAATATGCGTGTAGCAGAGAGGAAAAGTTTGAATGTAATGGAGATCAGGTGTCTGAGGAGTAAGTGTGGAGTGACGATTATGGATCCAGTGAGAAATGATGAAGTGCGAAGGAGAAATGGAATTGTTCGGGAGATGGCTGATCGAGTTGAACAGAGGGTGTTGCGATGGTTTGGGCATATGGAGAGAATGGATAATGAGCGATTGGTGAAAAAGATAACTAGATCTGATGTGAGAGGGGTAAGGCTGAGAGGAAGACCACGAATAGGATGGATGGACAGTGTGAAGAGAGCATTGGATGCGAGAGGGTTGTCTGTTGAGCAAGGAAGAGTGGCTGTGAGTGATAGAAATGAATGGAGAGAAATTGTGAATGAATAAATGATGACGCAGCCCTGAGGGGATATTCTCCTGCATTTTGTCTGATCAGCTGATCAGGTCAGGGGCTGGATCCATTATGAAGTGGCAGGGGTAAACCAGCTTTGCTGTCGGGCCCTGCTGTGGATGTCACTGACTGCACTGCGTAGTTTACCCTCGTGCGGTGTGGTGCTGTGAGGCTCTGTCCCTTCTCCCCTTTAGGGCTAAGATGTGAATGAATGTGTATGAGTGGATGAGTAAATTGGTAGTGTGTTGACCTGTCTCGGCTACCTCCCTTTTCTTGGGGGAAGTAGCCTAGGTACAGGTATATAGATAGAGAGACCTCAGTTATCGCAGACATCACTAGTTGTTGCTCACTGTCTGAAAGTTTGCATGCAGCTCAGAGCATAAAAGCCATCACAGAATTTGGCAGTGCCATGTCCTGCTTCGTAAATTTGAAATAAACATGCCCAAATTCTGCCACGAACTTACGAATGTTCATATCACCGGCTCTTCTGAAGTTGTACAATTCATAAAAAGCTGCAAACTGTCGACGTCCTTTGTCCATGAGAAATGAAGTGTCTAATTTTTTCAGCAAGGTCTGAACACCATCCTCCTGCTTCAAATCAGCCACATTAACCTCCGAAGATGCCACCCTTGCTCTTCCAGACAATGACAGGTGAATAGCTGAGGCTTGTTTTTCTTTTGGTAAGTCTGTCAGTTCGCACCAAATGTTGATGTCCTTTTTCCAGCTCTCATAAGCAGAATCATTTTCAAGTTTTGGAGGCCACTTAGTCGAACACGACGCCATTATTTTCGAACTACATTCTGCTACCAGTGTCAGAATAGGCAAACCACACTCACCGGCCTCACAACGCGAACTTGCCGTGCCCCCAGCTGCATACCACAGGACTCTTCTGGTGATGTCACCACTGGTGACTTAGCAGGTGTGTGCGCATGCACACACACTAACAGCAACATGCACTAACAATGGTATTAAGTTATACATGGAATTCAACCAGTTCATTACCTAACACTGAATACTTCAGGACAGGAGGCCATCATTAATATGAAGAAAGCAGGAGAGGATAAATCCGATGTCCAATGGACAGTAAAATGAGAAAACTCCCGGTACTTCTTCTATCTATCTATCTATTGCCAGATGCCACAAACAAATCACCTCCATGTCACCCAGTCCCCTGCCATTTTACTGCCCTGCTCCCAGTTCACACAACCCTCTCTCATATACCTCTCCACTCCATCCCTCCACCTCATCCTTGGCCTCCCCTTCCCTCTCCCTCCCTCCACCTCACTCACATACACCCTTCTCATTAGTCTCTCACTCTCCGTCCTCTCCACATGGTCAAATCAAACGCTTTCTATCACATCGTCAACCACACCACAACGCTCCTTCACTTCCTCATTTAGGGCATATAGAACAAAAGGAGATCACTGGCAATATGAGTTTTGAGTTAGGGGTCGGATGTAAGAGGCATAACCCTCCTCTCCATGATAGCACAGGTTGCCATACAAGAATCGACCATGTGGAAGGTGGACAGAGCACTCAAAGTCAGGTGTTTTTATGTAGTGCTTGGGCTGACCATGTCCAAGGTTACTGAGCCACAAAGGCATCCCCCTCAGCCAATCAGCGAGTCAGCTTGGCCACACACCCCCACTCAGCCAATAGGCAACAGGATGGAGTGTATGGCGTGCAGGTGGTAAGGCAGTACACACTTTGGCTCATCCCTTTACCATATGGACTTGTTTACTCCTGGATTTACCTTATTTTTTTGTGGATTGCAGTGAAAAAATGAGTTCAAGTAGTGGATTGGTTTACTGTACACTTTTGGGGTTACGTTTTTTTTTTTTTTTTTTTTTTTTTTTTTTTTTTTTTTTTTTTTTTTAGAATTCTTCCTGATGATCATTTTGGTGTGTAACTTGTTAATATACTGCCATCTATTATTGGATATCTTTAACAGCCCATAACTCAAAAGTACACTTTGAGGCTGATGCCCTTTTGGTTCTAGATGCCTCTTTTGTCAGTCTGTCTCTCCATGTAACTCAACATGCTCCTCTCAAAGAACGATCAGAAAAAGATGACTGGTGAATGGCTCCAGGCTTGTCATGACGAAAGGAATCATCTTCACTGCATAACATCACACCTGGGCGTGCCGATGGGAATTTCAACAATTCAGCAAGATACTTCTGTTCACCAAACTTAAGAACCATGAATGTAATAAGATACAGTTTAAATTCAATTCTAGCCTTTACTGGTAACCAATGCAGCTCAGTTAGGAATGAGGTAGTCGAGGTTCTCGGGGGGAGACCAAAGATAAGCCGTGCTGCCCTGTTCAACACAGACTGAACTGTTGTTAGTATATCATTTGCAAGACCAACCCACAGTGAATTACAGTATCGACATGAGATAAGACCACTGCGTGGACCAGTGTTAAGAGGCAACGTCTATTCAGGAACTTTCTCTCAGAGTACAGATTTCTGATATGCAAGTTTACACCCTCCAACACTCTGATTAATATTTTCTTTGTTACTTAACTTTGAATTAAAGTAAACACCCAGATTTCGAAAAGAACCAGCTGGATGAAGCTGTGACAAACCAGTGTTCAAAGCCAGGGAATTATCAGTGTCGTCACCCCTTCTGTTTCTTCTTCTTCTGATGATGATGATCTCAGTTTTACCATCATTCAGCTTAAGTTTCCTCTTTGCCACCCAAATCTTAATATCAGACATTAGAGATTCAAGCTTAGTCTCGGTATCGTTAATATCTGACATCTTAACACAGAGCTGACTATCATCAGCATAAAAATTATAGGACACATTGTGAGCATCAAGTAAAGACGATAAACTACTCGCATAGACTGTAAACAGAATTGGAACGAAAACTGATCCATGAGGGACTTCAAACAAAACGGGAGCAGAATCTGAGCTGACATAATCAACAACTACTCTCCGAGATCTATCTGACAGATACAACTTATGGAGCAAAAGAGTACTATCATGAATGCCATAAAAATACTGATCATCCAACAACAGTTTATGATCTACTGTGTCAAAAGCTGCAGACAGATCCAACAGAGCTAGGAGAGAGGACATCCCACTACAGGTGTTTGCCACCAAGTCACTATGAATCTTATTAATGCAGTTTCAGTTGAATGATATTTTCTGTATCTTGACTGAACAAGAGGAACAACTCTGTTATGTTCCAGCAGTGGTAAGAGTTAATCAAGTATGCCCCGCTCAATGATCTTGGATAAAAAAGACAGGTTGGAGATGGGACGATAATCTGTCATGCTCATAACGTTAAGGCCAGGTTTCATGAGTTGGGGCCTAGGCAAAGCACATTTCTCAGTCACCATCATCATCCAATCCTATGTTGTCCCATGAGAAGCGTAGGAGCCCGGGGCTAGGCAAGTTGGTCCTGACATATAAGATGAGAGTGACCAGCCTCACTCATCCCTGAGTGGAATTACATGAGCAATAAACCCCAACCATCCCTTGGATATAAACCTTCATCGGCTCAATCCAATTGGAGCGCCGTAATTACCTACTAAACCACCAGGCGCCAAAATTTGGTTATATGGTTATCACTCAGCGTCATAAATGGTTTCCTGATATCAGACTGCACAAAATTGCTTTCTAAGAAACATCTACTTATTATGTTAAAGATAATCGTGATATGTTACACAGACTGAGTGGGCAAAATGTTCTGTTAAGATCTCTAATGTAACATTTGACTTTACATCCAGCGGATGAAATGTTGAAAGCACATGATCCCCTGTGTGCCGTGACTGGAAGTCAACTGAGTACACTTCACAAGAAGAATAGTTGTCTAAATAATTTCTTACGCGAGATATCTTAGTTGTAAAAAAATGAAGCAAAATCAGAAGCCAATTGGGCATCAAATACAGAAGCTGGTTTAACAATTACATTCCTCCGACCAATCAAACTGTTCACAACTACTGACTTTTTTTTTACCATCACATGAATCTACATTGTTTTGACAATTCCTTGCCTTCTGAGGCTTTTACGGCATGAACAACTGCTTTTCTTGCAGAAACATAATGCAAAAGAGTTAATTCAGTCCACTGCAAGCACCAAGGACGTGCCTTTCTACATTGTCTACACAAAGAATAAATGGATGGACCATACCACGGGAAATTATCATGCACAATGATTGTTTTTACTACCACAGGACAATAATGGTCAACAACTGACCTAAGCTCATTGTTATGAATATCAACCAAATCATCAGAAGAAAGATCTGAATAATCAATATAGTTTAAATGCTGATCAATTTCAAGGCAAAGTATATGGTAGGAGACTTACTGACAGAGTTAGGGAAATAACAGAGGAATTAGTTGGGGAAGAACAGGGAGGTTTTAGGAAGGGAAGAGATTCTGTAGATAAGATCATTATTCTTAGGTCTTTAGTGGAAAAGTTTTTAGTTAAGGTAAAGAAGTTGTATGCAGCCTCCATGAACTTGAAGAAAGCCTATGACAGAGTGGATAGACAAGGACTGTGGAGAGTATTAACCTTTTCATTACCGAATTCCACATATGTATACTCCTGCATACATAAAAAAAATTCAGCTGAGAAACCGAATTCACTCATGTATACGGGGTATACATGAGATAGATAGGGCCATGCAGGGGAGCTAAATACTTGGTTTGGGCTGAAATAATGATGCCACGTGTTGTGACTGAATGGCAACCAGCTATGACATCATGCACCCCTGTCATGGCTCTGGTCTCGGTAGCGTGGTCGGAGGTTCTTGTTGGGAAGTCGATGATGGGTTATTTAATACAACCAGAATAAAGTCGTGAGACGTATTATCAACGAAGGTGAGTTACAGGACTCTTGGGTTACTGAGTTTTATTGTAGATTTATCTTGATGGCGATATACAATGATCTTAGCGTGACGGCCAGTCTCCCCTCTCTCCTTACTCTGCCCTAATTGTGCTCTAGGGCATTCTCTTATCCCCTTCTCTCCCTTTCTGATGTGAAGGGCTTCTCTCTCCCATTATATACAGGTGGGAAAGGATGTTTAGGTAAGGTAGTAGTGTCTAATCGATCTCCTGTGGGCTTCCACGTGTTTGAATACATCATGAGTTTCTTGCTTGTTTAGACTACGAGGATATTTTGAGAAACATCATATGTTAGGACTCTTGATAGTCTGGGACAACAGACTGTGTACAAATATC
>JAGKTI010039199.1:0-10600 GCA_018397915.1 Birgus latro | reverse complement strand
GTGTGTGTGTGTGTGTGTGTGTGTGTGTGTGTGTGTTTCAGTTCAGAGGAATCCATGTCAAACCTATTTACTCCTCAGGCATTCTGTATCTGCACTAACTCTATATTAAATACATTAAAATTCTTAATATTTTGCACATGAGAATGCATCTCATCAAAACATTTCCTTGATAAGTTTGCACACAAGGAAGTAGATAATGGGGAATACATCCCTAAAAGATGAACAACTTCTTTGCAATTGGATATTCGCAGAACCTTTATAAATACATATTTCATATTCGAGAATTCACAAGTTATTACATACTGTATAGTGCCTCAATTTTGCCAAATAATTTTTCAGTAAGATTTTACTAGCAAAAAATAAATTGTACTTCCCTTCAAGATCAACAAGGGCATTGTATTTCTACAGAGCCTACAGACATTATCGAAATAAAGTTAAGCTGTGTATGTGTGTGTGTCTGTTTGTGCGTTTGTTCGTTTCTTCCACGGGAAAGTTATAGATATCGACCTAATTCTTTTTCACATTAGGTCGGGATAAGTCCAAGAAGTGTCAGAGAAACACCAAACAAAATTTATGGTAATCGCGCGCGACGCCACGGCGCGAGATTGTTGCAAACGGAAATGTCTGAGAAAATTTTTCCGACTTTTTGGTCAGATATGGTCATTGTGGGCTCCATAACGGTATGGAAACAAAGGTAATGGTATTTGCAAACATTTTGTGATGGAAGGGCTATCAGTTAGTGCAGCAAATTTTTGCGGGCAAGCACTAGTTAAATATATGACAAACTATAAGATGTTGTATGTGATGTCATTGTTCAACTAAATATTCAATTCATTAGGTGTCTCAGGTGACAGAACGCGTAATTTGCCTTTAAAATGAGCACTATAACAAACCGTATCGGTGTCATCGTTTACATAAACTTCACCCAGACCACATGTGGCTCCAGCTCGGCTTGCCTCATCTCGGCTGAAACCCACTTGTAAAAGGCATGCTGCTTGATCATTCCCACCTATAGTGACGATTCACTCCCCCCCCCCCCCTCTGTCTCCCCCCCTACACGCAGATACCTTGAAGATCCCTCCGTTGCCTGCACTAAAAAGCGATGGGGCGTCAAGATCAAATGAACGAAAGAAAAGACGCCTTGCTGGGCGTTGGGTACTTCCTTGACACCGGGGCCTGTGTGTGGATGGCGCGCTCCAGATCAAGGCCCATACCAGGGCTGCGTTCCCCTTGCCCTGGCAGGCTATCATGTTTGTGGGTGAACGGCCTAGCATGATGGCTTTGCTCACTGTCCTCCAGCTATTTCGAAGCACACCCAATTAACATAGACAGAAACTGAGGAACTAACCATTTACTTTATGCAATTTTCGGTAGTTTTCCTTTTATACATATCCATTGCAAACGCACTTTTCAATATTTACCGGTAGTAAATCTGAAGGGGGAGAGGTATCTAGTTGTACCTCCATCCGTTATCGCATCAGCGTTAAAGATTGGTTAGGTTAGGTTAGGTTAGGTTGAGCTGATTAGGGTTAGGTTAGGTTAGGTTAGGTTAGATAATGTTAATGTAGAAGCAATAAAAGACGGAGAGACAGTTTAAGATCACGGCGTAAAAGACCCAATAGGAGCAAATAATCCCATTCATTTATAGCCTATTGGTAAGTTATACTAGTAAGGAGCCTAAAAATCACCCCCAGAAAGTTCTTAGCATTGCTCAGGTTCAATAATGAACATACTACCTTCAGTATACATTAGTTGAGTGTAATTCCGAAAATACACCCAATCACCCTTCAAGGAGCTTTGTTACGTTGGCTTCTCATGTGATACTTTGTTTCATTTGAGACCAACGTATCATAAAAGGGAAAAGTCATATGTTAGCAAATAAGAGAAAAAAAGTATTAATAATATACAGCTCGGGCTAAAAGCCTTATATACATCGCATATTTTTGGCATGTCAAAAGTACTGTAGAAGAAGGCAGTCTCAGGAAGTCAACTGTGTCCATAAGAGTTTCGTCATTTAATTCAGTTATCAATATAATGGCAGCACCATACGCAGCGTCCGCCAATTTAGTTCTTATTATTTTGACAGGAGACAACGGGATCAAAGCGGGTGATCGCTATCGTTTACCCTGGCCTAACAGGCCGCTAAGCTAGCAAAGCTATCATGATCGGCGTGGGTGAACCTAGCCCAGTAAGACCGGTACAGCGAGAGTAAGAGTGATAATGCCACCCATCCCATAGTCAACAGTCACCCTGCAGCAAAATACAGTAGATTCTCTTTTTCTGCGGCATTTTCCCAGTCCATATCCCAATTTTCTATATTCCATTGTTTATACTTATCTTCAGTATCAAGCTCAGGTGCCACAGATGGTGTTGCAAACAACACCGTAAAGATAACTAGGGATCCTGATGAACTCCATTTCAAGTTGCTGCATCATGTCTTCCATTTAAAGATGATAAGGGACCCTGTGTTATATTTTCCTCGTTACACTCTTCCTAGGAATTGTGTTTAGTGCCAAATAACGCGTTATATTTCCCTACAAGGTGTATTCTTACTCGATGTTCTACAAATAGTGGGGGAAAGGTGGTCATGGCCGGACTTCATTTGCTTAGACAATCAAAAAGTTCAAGAACACCTTGATTCAATCTGTGAGTTAATATTATATACAGTGTCAAAGGTAGCCTTTACCATGTCATACAACTTTGGTAAAGATTAGATTGATATGACCCGTCATTTGGGGACTGGTACAAATTTTGATTTCCATGAACTCTTACTGGTGTTGCAGTTTTAAGTACTTCCTGCATACTGTGTTCTCACAGCCTCTAAACTGAGCCCATATACATTTCTGGGTGGTTTTGCATCATACTGGGCTCGTGAAATAAATAATCACACCAAATATCAGCCAAAGCGATTAAATGACTGAAGAGCGGAAGGGATATTTGATGTCACGTTAAGGGGGATGTCAGGTCTGGTTACCCCGAACTGACCTGGTGTGTTTGAGACTTACTCCAGATGACGTCTCATACAGCGACATCGGAGCCACCACACTTAAAATGTCAGCATAGGGAAGTATATACAGTAATGACAATGCACATCAAATACCTTTACTTGTCACTATTTATATGGATCATTGAAAGACGCAGAACTAGGATGATGAAGAAAGTTGAAGAATTTTACTAAGAACTGTATGCATCAGCTAGTAGTACCAATAGCTAACTTTTCAGTTGACAAGTGAAACACCTGAGGTAACACCAGACGAAGTAAACATTTCTCTTAAAAGTATGAAAAGAGGGAAGGCCCCAGTAGCAGATGTACTGTCGGATGCTGCTCAGTGTACAAAGAAGAACAAAATTCTCAAAAACATGGTGTAATGCGATAGTTATTTTGCTTTACAAAAAAGGCGACTCAAAAGATCTTAGTATCGACCCATTAGCTTATTGCCCGTTATTTACAAATTCTTCACTAAAAACATTAAGAACAGAATAACAACAAATATGGAAGAAAACCAACCTCGTGAACAGGCAGGATTCCAAAGCGGGTAATTGACTACTGATCATCTACACACAATAAATCAGCTAACTGAGAAAACTACAGAATATAATAAACCACTGTGCTTAGGTTTTGTTGATTACGAAAAGGCTTTCGGTTCTGTGGATCACATAGCAATTATACATTCATTGCTGGAACATGGGGTAAATGAGAACATTGTAAAACTGCTCAAAAATATATGTAAAGAGGGAACTGCTACAGTTAATTTACACAGACTCGGAAAAAATTACAACTGAGAAGGGTGTACGTCAGGGAGATGCAACTTCACCAGAAATTGATTATAGCATGCCTAGAAAGTATTATCAGAAAGCAAGACTGGAACAATAAAGGAGTAAAAATATATGGCGAAAACCTAAACCATTTAAGATATGCAGACGACATTGTCTTAATCTCAGGAACAGAACAGACATTGCAGGGAAAAATGTTAAATGACCTAAATGGAGAAAGTCTCAAAGTAGGGCTAAAGATGACCCGGAGTAAAACTAATGCAATGTATAATCCAAATACACCAAAAAGCGTCATCAAAACAAACAAAGAAATTCTTGAAGAAGTCGAGGAATATAATTGCTTGGGCCAAATACTGAAACTAACGAAAGACCATGATAGCAATGTAAAAAGACGCATTGCAGTTGGATTTTTTTTTTTACGCAAGGAAGAAGGAACCAAAGGCCATGGGCCCGCAAACTGTTCCTTCCAAGAAGAAAAAGCAAAAACAATACAAAAGAGAGCCAAATTCAAGATCCGTTCATATCGAGATGCCTGGACACACTGCGTTTGAAAGACTGGAGATCATAGGAAGTAGGAAATACAGACATAGGAAGACAGTTCCAGAGTTGACCAGTTGCATAAATGAAGGACTGGGAGTAACGGTTAACTCTTGCATTAGAGAGTTGGACAAAAAAGGGATGAGAGGTTGTTGTTAGACGGGTGCTACGTGCCCGTCGTAGAGGTGGAGGAATGCAAACAGACAGTTCAGAGGAACAGTGGCCATTGAAGTAACGATAGAAAAGAGATAAAGATGCAACAGTGCGGCGAAGAGACAGAGGTTGAAGGGAGCCAGTAAGAGGAGGAGAGTTAATGAGACAAAAAGCCTTTGACTCCACCCTCTTGATAAGAGCTGTATATGAGGAGCCTCCCCACACATGAGAGTTGTACTCTAAACAGGGGCGAATAAAACCCGTGCATAAAGTCGACAACTGTGTAGGGGTAAAGAAGGTTCGGAGTCGGCTTAGCACACCTAATCTCTTGGAAGCAGATTTCTCAAAAGATGTAATATATTCTTTTCAAGATAAATCCCGGGTGAATGAAACCCCAAGCATGTTCAAGGATGATGCAGGAACGAGCTGAACATTATTAAACGTTATTGGATACTCCTGTGGAAGATTTTGTCGGGTTGATAGGTGTAAGGACTGAGTCTGATGCATTAAAACAACAAGATTATTTTTACCCCAGTCAGAGATACGAGCCAAGTCAGACATTAGGTGTGCCATAGCCTCATCCCTTGTTTTGTTGAAGTAACTGCTGAGATGGACGTTGCGAGAACCGAATGGAAAGGTGAAAGGTGGAATCATCAGCGTATGAGTGGATAGGGTTAGATGTACAGCTTAGATCACTGGTGAATAAAAGAAAGATAGTTAGTTATAGGACAGAGCCTTGAGGAACACCACTGTTGGTAGATCTAGGTGAAGAACGATGGCCATCTACAACAGCGGCTATAGAACGACCAGAAAGGAAGCTAGAGATGAAGGCACAGATAGAAGGATAGAAACCAAAAGAGGGCAGTTTGGAAATTAAAGATTTATGCCAGACTCGATCGAAAGCCTTCAAGATGTCAAGTGCAATGGCAAAGCTTTCGCCAAAGTCCCAAAAGGAGGATGATCAGGAGTCTGAAAGGTAGATGAGAAGATCGCCAGTGGAGCGTCCTTGACGGAACCCATACTGACGATGAGAAAGAAGACTGTGATAGGAAAGATGCTTTAAAACTTTTCCGTTAAGAATAGACTCCAATACTTTTGAGACACAAGATGTTAAAGCAATTGGACGATAGTTAGAGGGTTGGGAATGGTCACCCTTCTTTGGGGCTGGCTGAATGAGAGCAAACTTCCAGCAAGAAGGAAAGGTACAAGTTGAGAGACAAAGACGAAAGAGTTTACCTAGGCAGGGTGTAAGCACAGAAGCACAGTTCTTGAGGACAACAGGAGGGACTCCATCAGGCCCATAGTATTGAAGCCAGTGATGGCAGAAAATACATCAGCTGAAGAAATTTTAATGTCAGCCATAAGGAAGTCAGAGGGGGGAAGTGATGGAGCGACAGCATCGAAATCGTCTAAGGTAGAATTGGAGGAGAAAGTCTGAACGAAAAGATCTGCTTTATCAGTAGAAGAAATAGCTACAGAGCCTTCAGAGTAGAAAAGAGAAGAGAAGGGAAAGATGATGAGGTAAAGTTGTTAGAAAGGTTTTTGGCAAGGTGCCAGAAGGAGCGGGAAGAATTCGAGTTGCAGAGTTGAGAACATTTAGTGCGGATGAAATTATTTTTAGCAGAGCGAAAAACAGACTTAGCACGATTCCAGATGGAAAGCTTTCGGTAAACATTGAGACTTCATGAAAAGCAGCTTGCCAATATGTATAAAATATGTATCCTGGGGACAGGGAGGGTTTCAGTAATACTCCCCTAGTATCCCTGCTTGTCGTGTGAGGCGACTAAAAGGGTTGTGGTGGGTTAGTGCTCCAACCCGTAAAAAGAACTAACTAAACAAGCGAATAAAGAGCCTCAGACCAGGACGGACCATACGTTGACGACCAAGGAACGGACAAAGGACATTCTGAGGATGGGACCGTGGAATGTGAGAGGAGTGAGTGAGGAAGCGAGAGAGAGAGAGAGAGAGAGATTGTTTAGGTGCTTGAGGATGCAAGGTGGATGTATGTGGATTGACTGAAACCAAATGGTAAGGTGAAAGGGTGAGCGAATGTGAGTATGGTTTAGGAATATGTGCGGGAGTTAATGAGAATGAGAGGGCAAGAGAGGGAGTATGTCTGATGATGAGCAAGAAGTGGAAGGAGGGTAAAGAGAGTATGGAACAGTGGGTGCAAGGATTGTATGGGTGAGGATGAAAGTAGGTATACGAGCTTGGGCGATTGTATGTGTGTACGCGCCGACAGAGGACCGAGTGGCAAGAGTGAAAAGATGAGTTTTGGGCAAGTGTAGAAGCATGTGTGGACAAGTTTGAGAGGAGCGAGAGAGTGTTTTTGATTGGAGACATGAATGGCAAAGTTGTGAATGTATGAGTGGATGGAGTGGTTCGTCAGTGGGGTGTGCCAGCTGAAGTAGGTGGGAATGGTAGTGCTTTGGTGGACATCTGTGCCAATAAGGGGTTGGAAATAGTCAACACCTTCTTCCGCCATAAGATGATCCACAGGTATACATGGAAAGTGATGAGGAGGATGAACGGTGAACTTATTGAACGAAAGGCAGTGATAGATTACGTGTGTGTGGCTGAGCGAATGAGAAGACAAATGTTGGATGCAAGAGTGTGGAGAGGGTGGGGGAATGGAATCTCTGACCATCACTTAGTGATGGCCAAGGTAAGGTTGCAAAGAAAATGGGTTAAGATACCAAGGGGAAGATAGGGGGAAACAGCTCCTGTGAAAAGAGTGGAGTAGTTGCAAGACAGCGAGAAAATGGCAGAGTATAAGAGCATAGTGGAAGAAAGATTGGGAAGGTATGAGTTAGAGCAGAAGGAAGGAGTGGAAGAAGTATGCAAGATATTTACGGAAGAGATAGGTGCTGCATGCGAGGTGTTTTGTGGAATGAGAGGAGATGCAGAGGTGTGCAAGGGACAGCATGGTGGAGTGATGAGATGAAACGAGCTGTGAAACAAAAGAAGAAGGCATATAGTGTAGCGAGTGTAGGTAGGGGAGAAGAAGAGAGAGAGAAAAGAGAGGTATACTGTATGTGAGCTGGAGAAGAGAGGTGAAGAGATTGGTGAAGGAGAGAAAGAAGAGAGTGGATGAAGAGTTTGGGAGGAATCTGAGTGTAAAATGGAGGGAGAGAAGAAATTGTTTTGGAAGGAGGTAATGAAAGTAACACAGAGTGAAAGAGGAAACAGTAGGGGAGTGAAAGATGGGAATAATAGATTGTTGGTGGAGAAGAGAGAGAAACTGAGGAGATGGAAGGAGCACTTTGAGGATCTGTTGAATGTACAGAGTGAGAGCAGTGCGAGTATAAGTGGTTGGGGAATGGCTGGAAGAAGAAGAGGTGAGAGGAGGGAGGAAGAGATCAGTAGGGCGGAAGTAGTTGAAGCAATGAAGAAGATCAAGGTGGGAAAGGCCCCAGGAATTGATGGAGTGTGTGGGACTGCTGTGGAGGACAGTTGACTCTTCCCAGCATAATTTCAATCTTTAGATCGCGAAGAAGCCAAAGCCCCCCCGCCCCATTTTTATTCTTCACTCTTTAAACACATGGTGGTAAATAACGGAAGTGACTGGTAGTAATTGTCTTACCTAAAATGGAGTGCAGTGTGGCCTTATCATTTCCTCACAAGCGTGTTAATACTGAGTATCATAAATGGAGAACTCACCCACACCTTAGCTCAGTGAGTTTTAATAATACAACCCTCAAACTCTCCCACCTCCCCAGCCGTGCTACTGATTATACAAATAGTTCATTTTCAAAGAAACAGATCTCTGTCTCATTTCCATGTTTGGGGACTCCCACATCCAGTCATACTTATCAACATAAAACACACTTACGAGCTGTTTCATTGCGCTGAATCACCTCTCATCGGTACGGTGCTGAGGTGGTTGTTGACGCTACTACAACCGAAGTCGTTCTGTTCTCAACCTCGGCTTAACGCAAACTGAAGCCTGCCTGTTCGCTTCAACCCATTCACAGCAGGTCACAGTTGCCAAGAGTTAAGCAACATTCAGCCTCACAACCAAAAATGCACACAATTTCCATCCAAGTTATCGCTGCTGAAGCCCGTAGCCTGTGTAGCCTGTACGACAATAAGTGATATTACAATGATATACTTGAGAAAAATATAGACGACAAAAGAAAGTATGTGGCAAATAATTGAGACAGACGCATGTGTGAGTTGAGATAAGAGTTAATCTTGGTGTACCGAGTGTGGCTGACTGCACCGGCCGCCATGTGGGTCACACCCACCCCTTCCATCGCCCAGGCCCACTCACTCACATCAGCCAACACTTACATTTACACAACCATACCCAGTGCCAATGTTAAAACTCATATAATCACTTTACTCACTAAGCTACGAGCAGTCACATTGCGTGTGTGTGTGTGTGTGTGTGTGTGTGTGTGTGTGTGTGTGTGTGAGTGTGTGTGTGTGTGTGTGTGTGTGTGTGTGTGTCTGTTCCAAGAACATAAAATAATTTATTAACATTTCAAAATCCACTTACTAGAGGTAAAATATATAAACAATCCTAAAACTAATTCAGTGGAAATTACATAAAAACAAAAAACGATAACCTACAAAGGTTTGGAATCCAAAATTCTAGTGGGAGAGAGTAACTTTTAATGGCAGCAGTGCAAGATAAGGATGGTAAAAGCAAGCAATATGAATGGTAAGGATGTAGACATACGTGCCAGTGCTGCTCCCACTCCCGTCCTTGTTCTGATGATACATACTGACGGGTTTTTCCACCCGGACATATCTCTTTTACAGGAATCAGTGTGCGTCAGTCAAGCTTCCGCTACCGACGTCATTACTACTAGTGTCTGAGTGATCTTCACTTATACTCTGCTAAAGTATATATAGGAGAGTATGTTGTCACCCTTGTCTGTTTGTTTGTTTGTTTGTGTGTTGTCTGTTAGCAGAGTTACTCAAAAACTAAAAGAGAGATTTGGACCAAATTTGGTGGGTAGATAGCCCATGTCCCAGGGAACAATCGATTAACTTTTGGGACCGATCCGGATCGTATTACAGATTCTGGATCCGGAAAACATTTTTTGCGAAACCCTAATCAATGATGAAAAACCCTAATCCATTATGAAGAGTGGTTTGGAAATTATTTTGCCCTTGTCTGAGAGATGCGCTCCACTGAGTGCCTCTCTAGTTAATGTATGAACCCAGTACCTCTTAGGCGCGCTGGGAATCAACAGGGAGATGGAGTTAGTGGATGGTCGTGAACCTTTCCTCAAAACGAACCCAAAGTGGTTATCTGTCTTAATGACGAGTGTGTAGCCGAGAAGCACAAATCCTTGTTAACATGATCAGTAATTAATCAACACCTGAGAGCAAGTTTTAGTTTCAGAAATCCTTCCCCCCCCCCCCTCAACTCTCAATGACCCTTGTGTAGGCAAAAGGCTAACTAACCTACGAATCAACAACACAACAGCATCCTAGAAGAAAAATTTAAGGATCGTTTCCTAACATAAGCGAAATAATTATGTGACAGCTTAGGATCCCGCTGCTGCCAGGGGGCACAGTTAGGGCTGGCTGAATTTTGCCTGCGTCGTCACCCATTTATGAAACTGATACGCGTGCTTTCTTCCTTGTTTTTACTTTTTTTTTTTGTTACTTGGAGTAAACATTGAATTAAACCATTGCCTTGCCCATGATGACCAACCTAAAGGACCCATTTTCACGAAGTGCTTTAACCCTGCCCCACCCACCGCTGTCTCCACCTACCCTGCTCACCCTTTCTTTCTGCCCCGCACTTATTCTGCCTCCCATCATTCCATCAAACTTTTAAGAGAAATCTATTGCCACGACCAATGCCGCCGCTCTTCACAGGGTGAGCTCGTCCCGCCCTGGTCGACCACCCACCACCACTTTTGCCCATCCCACCCACACCACCCATCCTGTCTCCAGCCTAACTTTTTTTTTTCCTCCCCCACCTATGACTTGCACTCAACCAGCCAGCCGACGACGCCCATATTCACAGCATATACTTTCCTCCACACCCCATCACCCACCATCATTCCACCTCAATTACCTACTCCTGTCAACCCATGCCCATCCATTTACTAAGGTTTACCTCTCGGATATGAATGCATACATTTCCTTTCTCTTTCCTTTCGCTTACAGCAAG
>JAGKTI010039198.1:0-10600 GCA_018397915.1 Birgus latro | reverse complement strand
TAATGGTGGGAGACTTATCAACATTATGTCAAGTGATATGGTCCACAAAATTATTCACACATTCAAGCCTTCAAAATCATGGCTCAACCTTTATAGATCCTTACATATGCACATCACATAAACTAGTCAGATATGAATTATTCTGTTGATCCATCCATCCATCCATCATCCAATCTTATGTCGCCCATGAAGAAAGTAGGAACCCGGGGCTAGGCAAGTTGGTCCTGACATTTAAGATGAGAGTGACCAGCCTCACTCATCCCTGAGTGGCATTACAAAAGCAATAAACCCCAACCACTCCTTGGATATAAACCTTCACCAATTCAGTCTGACTGGAGTGCCTTAGTTACCCACTAAACCACCAAAATTTGGTTATATGGTTACCACCCAGCGTAGTAAATAATTTCCTGGTGTACAGGAAACCATTTGGCTTGTCACTCACTGTAGAGTCACCCACAGGCAGAAGGAAGAGAAAAGAATAAGAGAAAGAAAAAAAAGGGAGTGTAAAGTCACCCGTAGGCAGGAGGACGAGGAAAGAATGAAGGAAAGAAAGACAGAAGAGGATGGAAGAAAAGGAGGATGGAGGAGAGGACAGGGCAGACATCCGAAAGCAGCACTACATCGAGAGAGTGGATGGTGAGCGCCCCCACCTACCTTGTGTGTGTGTTTGTGTGTGTGTGTGTGTGTTAGCAGATGTTGCTACAATACTCAAAGTACAGTATTTCTTCTATTGCTTTTCAGAATATTACAATACGTACTTTTCTTTCCAACAATCAACATGCTTTTCTAGACGTTTTCCTATCTGCCAAAACCCCAGAGCATTTCACTCCTCTTCTTATTGATGGTGGTTAGATATTGTGTAAGTAGTTTTGACCTAAAAGATAATGACATCATTTACCTATAATCCTCCTGAACGCGTTATGTATATTCATCAACTCCATGCACCCAAACATCTACCCTGTCCCTATCCACTTTCCCAACTATCCACTTAACTGTCTTTACCCCCATTCCCGAGCTCTTCACAGCACATCCATTCAGGAAGGTGTACATAACAACTATCCACAACATCCACCTCTTCATCAACTCTTTCATTCATCTTCAGTACCTCTCAATCCACCTTCTTTATTCACCTATTACTGTTGTTACGGACGTGTATATTAAGGTGCACTTTTAACCCTTAAATTAATCACCAAAAATGATAAGGTAAAGATCACAAGAAAACTTACTTAACTTTACTGTACACTATAACACACACATCCGATAAAAGATACCAGATTCGATTTACAAAAAGGAAAATGCACACATAGCTCTGCGTAATACCAATATAAACAAGGTACGCTTACCTAACCAGATCACAACTCAGTGGAGCGTTGGTACACAAACAATACTCACAGATACCGAACACGAGTGGTTTGGAGACAGGGTTAAAACCAAGTATAAATCACACACAAGTGTAAGTGAGAGAAGTGAATAAATTATACAAGTGTAGCTGGAGTAGTGAATAAACTAATAAGTGTGCAAAACAGTGTCTTTTGTAATTAACGTCACGTATTGAGCAATGAGAAACGAAACTATGAGGGAAAGTGTAATAAAATGTGACAAACAAAGTACGTGACTGTAACAAAGACGTATGAATGTGTCTCTTTGAAAAATTACCTTAAAAGTGACGCTCTCTCTGCTAAATCGAGCTTATAAGAGGTCGTTTCTCCTCCTCTTTCGGTTATTTAGCCATTAGGCGTTTGGAATAATAATCTCCAGCCACTCAACAGTACTAGTACCTCGTACGACCCATGTGGGCCTCACTCAGCTCACCCATAGCCAATTACAAGCCATCAAGAAAGCCAGAGAAAGATTTGGCATATTTTGATTGGCAGTTACTCTGGAAATACGCTCCGCCCCTCTTAGGCTTACCCTACTTTCTCAAGGACAGGAGCAGTTAAACTGGGAAATAGGATTTTTGTGATAATCTCCTAATCTGTTTCGTAAACTTCTGACCGCTGAGTACACACAGGTGGTAGGACTTAACCCTTTGTCCGACCCAACAGGTCAGAACACGATACGAAAAGATTAACTGATTTCTCAGCGGCTTGTTTTATCTGTACACTTATCATCTCCCTCTCCTATTTCTAGCACACAACTGGGGTATCTATGCCAGTAACACTGTAGCCAGTCATCCACAACATCCACACCATTCCAACTCCGAATCATTCATCTTATCAACCACACCTTCTTATCCACATTCGTATCCATTTACTTCCTCGTCTACTCTTCCACATCACTCCCAAACAAGAGGCCTCAGAGCCGATCAAAGCCTTAAATGGCACAACTCGTTCACCTTTTCGCCCAATTAGGCATCCCTGTCACCCACCATCTCACCTAAATTCTCACTTAGCTAACGTTTCACCAAGCCCTTCATTTATCCATCCATCCACTTCATCGACATGCACTACTCATGGGACCACGTATCTATGTTTCCATTTATCTAGGCATTTACCATCCACTACTTATCCATCCACTTATCCATGTTCTCATTTATCTAGATGTAAACCAACCCATTCACCTTCTCATCCACCACATCCACACCATCCCACCCACCAACTCATCCACCTTCCTACCAAACCGCCCACCCCATGCACCTCATCATCAACTCATTTACAAAACATCATCCTATTCACCCCTCGCGAACCCATCCATCCCTCATACACCCATCCACACCATGGCATCCACACTTCATGTACTCATCAGCACCTACCCATACATCCCCTCATTCACTCACCCACACCATCACATCAACATCCTGCATCCACATCTCGTCCTCCCATTCACACCATGACATCCATACTCACATCCACCAGTCCACGTCGTCACATCCACATCCTCATACACCCATTCACACCACCACATCCACACCCTCACACAGCCATTCTCACCACCACATCCACACCCTCATACTGCCATTCACACCACCACATCCGCACCCTCATACGGCCATTCTCACCACCACATCCCATCCACACCATCACACCCCCATTTACACCACCTCATCCACAATTGTCATCTCCCCTTCCACATCATCCACCCATTCACACCATGACCACCATGACATTCACACCCTCTTCCACCCATCGAGACCGTGCCATCCGCCTCTCATCCACCAATCCACACCATCTTGTCCACCGCCTCATACAACCATCCAAGCCACTACTTCCACACACTCATTCACCCATGCACACCATCACACACATCTCTCATCCACACCATCCCATCCACCCACTCATACACAACATCCTATCCACCTCCACTTTCACCCAGCCACATCATGTCATCCATCTCTTCATCTACAGATCCACACCATCCCCTTCATTCCCTCATCCACCCATCCACACCATGCCACCCAGGCCCCAACTCAGAGGGCTCAGGTGACATTCCTGGATCAAGTACAAGACTTAATTAGCATAACTCAAGCCTAATTACACACCCCGGTTGTTAAGCAGGTGTTGAGAGGAAGATTACCCCGTGATCAAATGGAACAGGTCTGCTGGGGCAAGAGTAGGGAGGGTTGAGCTGGAGAGGAGAACGAATAGCGGCAGTTACCTCCACCAACGAAGTTGGAGGAGGTTATGTATTCCCCTACGTTTGTCTGTTTGTTTGTCCAAACTATATCTCCGAAAGTTCATCGTGAATTTCAATGAAATTTTGTGGAAGGGTGGGCCATGAGATAAGAAAGAATTGATTAAATTTTGGAGCGGATGTGGATCCGGATCCGGATCCTATGTATGATATATCCAAAGGTTCACAATGAATTTCAATAAAATTTTGTGGAAGAGTGGGCACTGGGTCAAGAAACAATTGAGTAAATTTTGGGGCGGATCAGGATCCTATATATTCCACACAATATCTCCACAGATCCGGATCCGGATCATTGTCACTAGCAATGGCCATTGGCGGAGGCATGTGCTCTCTGAGTGCTTTCTAGTTACCTCCGCAAACGAGGTTGAAGGAGGTTATGTATTCACCTATGTTTGTCTGTTTGGTTGTTTGTTTGTCTACACGTTATCTCCAAAAGTTCTCATCGAATTTCAATGAAATTTTGTAAAGGGTGGGCCATAGGCCAAGAAAGACCTGATCTAAAGTTGAGGGCGGATCCGGCCCCGGATCCTGTAATGGCATTGGCGCAGGAATGCTCGCTCTGAGTGTTTTCTAGTTGTTGTTGTGATGGGGGATTGTGGTGGGGATAGTGGTGGAGGTGGTTGTGTTAGACAGTCTGGGGTGGTGGTGGCTGTGGTATTACTGGGTGTGGTAGAAGTCATTGTGGTGATTATGGTTGTGGTGGAAAGGGTTTGCTGTAAAAAGAGTTGTGACATTAGCTGCTGCGATGGTGGTTGTGGTGGAAGAGGATGTGGCATTGGTGGGTGCGCTGTGACTGTCTTTGGCGTAGTTTTTTTTTTTTTTTTTATGTGTCCGACTCTGGGCATTGGCTTCACAGCCTGCTATCAAGGCCCAGCAGTCCTCCTACATACCATACACCTCTACATGTCACCACTTCGGCGCTAACACCCATCGTCCATATTGAATACATGCTAGGGCTGTCTCATACAGGACTGGTGTGCTGGTATTAGCGGGGGTATTTTTAGTTGCGTGAGATGTGTTGTAGGGATTGTTATAGTTATGGTTATAGTCCCTGTGATGCTGGTGGATGTGACAGTGAGAGCTGCGGTTATGTAAGTGGGAGTGCTGTTTGTGGTGAAAGAAACTGTGGTGGTTTACGGTTTGCTAGTGGTTGTGGTAAACGTCTAGTAGGTGTAGTTGTAGTAATGATGGTTATGGTATCGGAAAAGGTGGTTCTGGTAGTAGTGGAACAAGTATTAGGTGTAGTGACGATTTTTGAAGAAAGAAGATAAGAGGAGATAGCTCCGTGTAAAATGAAGATAAGAGAAACTATACCAGAAAAAAAGGGGAAATGCAACATTTTTGTGATCAGGTGTCAGCTTTCCCCTCGATGAAGAGAAGGATTTAGTTTGTTCAGAGAATGATCAATGGCGAAGTGGACTGAGTGACCATGACTATTCACTTAAAATGTGTCGATGTTGAGTCTGAAAAGATGAAAGTGGTTTTAGGCATTCTTTACGCACTGTGTGATGAGAGAAGATGTAATGAGTCCTTTTGGTATGCCAGTAGAAAATGATAAACGGTAATGGCTGAAGAACAATTGTCGGAAAAAGAAAGTTGGGCATAAGTAACTGATACCTAGAAATAAAGAAGAACATTTTTTTAAATAACCGAACAGAGGAAGGAAAAACAAATGAATAAAAAAAAATAATAATCCATACACCAAATTACTGTCGTTCTCCATTCATAAAATATCTGTAAGAGGTGGACTCGAACAGCTGTAGGTTGAAGTTTGGGGGGATATAACTCTGGGGAAGAGAGTCTCAGAGAGAAGCAGTTCGAGTAATAAAAGAATTCTTATAGCCAGAAGTTGTGCAATATGACCGACTGACGTTCCAGTCATGAGTGCTACCAGCTGCCCGTGTAGCACGAGAGAAGGCATTTAGAGGTGGCACAATGGACGCAACGTCGTCAGAGCATATGCCATAAAAATATCTGTAAAATAATGCAAGGGAGGCAACATTCCTTTTTACTTGTAGGGGAGGTAATTTATTTATAATAGCAGGGTTATTAATGATTCCAACAGCTTTGTTCTGAATTTTGTCTAGTTGTTTTATTGCAGCCTCTTCACATTCATTCCACAAGGGTGAGCAATAATCAAACAGAGCGCACATGACTCATATAAATTATAGCTAACTGCTCGTCGGTGAAGAAGTTACGGACTCTGTGGTTTTAGCAAATGATCCAACATGAGAAGTCCAGCTGAGGGCATTGCTAAATGAGACACCGAGAATTTCGATACTTTTGGAGATGAGATTATTAGTAGCATTCAGTGTAACATACGAATCTGGCAATATCTGTCTATTAGTAAATTGTATATACTGTATTTATTTTTACTAGCACTGAATTAGACAAGGTTGTTTTGTCCCCATTCATTGATCGTAGATAAATATTGATTTATGGAGATGGTTGTACTGAGTTGAGAGTTAGAGGTATTAGACTTTCTAAATGGGTGTTTGAGTGTAAATGAACTGTGAAATGTTGAGTCATCTGCATGTGAATGGATGGGATTGTGGGTGACAAATATGAGATCATTGATATGAACCAGGAACAGGGTTGGTGCCACAACTGATCCCTGTGGAAATTGGAATATACATCTGTCGCTGAGATATGAGGAAATCAGAGGAACAAAAGACGTTAGTCAATAGCAAGGGAGTTTAGACATCAGGGAACAGTGCCACACTCTGTCGAAAGCTCTAGAAATATCAAGGGCTAATGCATGAGTTTCTCCATGTAGGGCCATTGATTGATGGACGATATGAGTCACGAGATTTAGCATGTAAGTGGTGGATCTTTCGTGGCACAAACCATATTGTCTGTCACTAATTAAGTTGTTGGATTCAAGATGTTTAGCTATGTGCTTATTAGAATTTCAAATACTTTACCAAGAGAAGATGTGACAGCTATTGGTCTGTAATCAGAGGGGTCAGAGGAACGTCCTATCTTTGGAACTGGGTGGGTATTGGCTTCTTTCCACGAATCAGGGAATGAAGAAGTACTGTACGTATGCATAGTCTGAAGAATTTAGCTGGAACAGAGGCAAGTTCTGGAGAACACTTTTTCAAAACAATTGGAGGAATTCCATCTGGGCCTGGAGTTTTGTTGGTTGGTAAATTGTCTAGGATGGATTTTACGTATCTTGTCTGTTTTTTAAGTGGAACAATTTTGGAAGAGTCAAGTTCTAGTACTGGGACGTTCTAGCTGCTTTCCTCTATGGTAGAATTTCTGGCAAATGTAGTGGCAAAGATATTTGCTTTCCCACGCGGGTCATTTGTAATGTTGCCATCTAAAGAGTATAGATGTCAGCAATACTGCAATTCAGTTAGCTAAAGAACTGTTCTGAGATTAGTTCTCCATCTTCATTCATTAAATTCTTCTCGCCTCAGTCTGGTAGTATGAGCTGTGAATGTCATTATCTGTCAGTGTTATCAAACAAAATTGCCCAAACTATCCTACATATGAGGATACATTTACTATGTCGAGACGTGCCGTCAGGGCCTGCAGCGCCTCCTCCTGGGTAAAGCACTACAGGAAAACCATCAAGACAAATCACCAAGAAAATCCTTGTTCGTAGTTACACAATGGGACACTGGCGGCAAAGTTACCACCAGTAATGATGTACACAGGAAGAATGGAGATGTAGAGAAGGTCAGGAAACGACTGCAGACCAACAGCACAGCAACACAGCAGTCGTTATCACACTAAACACCCACTTTTTGTAGAACAGGAACAGACGATGGTTCAAGTACAAAGCTTTGATTTGTAGGAGAATGCTGCAAGTCGTTGTTACGAATCCCATCAACTCGTCACCAATATACAGGGGTTGGTTATTGTTAAATGTTAAGTTTTGCATGTTCAGTCTGTCTTGAAATATATAATAGGCTTGAGGAATACAGGACTCGGCAAGGACGGCGTAGTGGCACAGCCTGCCTTGGTGGGATTGTGCTAGTCTGTCGAGTGCCCTGCTGAGAGAGGGCTGAGCTAAAACGCTGAGCTTAACCCACTAGTTCCCATGGTTGCTGTGTGAAGGATTGTGCAGGAAGGGTATCAAGTGTACTGCCTTCCTCCTATCGGCTCATACTTACTAAGCTCATAGGTCCCTACCCCTTGATACCCTTCCTTATTAGCTTATGAAAATGCCCAGTTCCGTCATATACTGAGGACGCTGGGTGCAGATTGGTTAAAAAAAATCTTTAGCCAACTGGAGTCAATAGAGGGTTGCCATATAGTATGATGAAATAATGTATGAACACGTAAACACATTGATATACTATTAGAATGATTACTAATGAATATTTATATAGTTTTGTTGTTAATAAAATATATATACGCGACTGGAACCGATAGACTAGGATTGTGAAAGACAGCAGTACGTTAGTAACACTTAAAAGTTGCTTTGCTAAGTAGGCTATCTAACCTTGAACCTCCAACTAACACATTCATGGCTCAATCATACAAGTAGCTGAAAGTTGCTTTCCTCTCTTTCAGACCACTGTACTGTATATTCAGCAATAGCGGTATAGTTTGAAATTAATGTTACTTTTCCCTTACAGACTAAGATTTTTTTCTTTCTTTTTTATGCAGGGAAGAAGAAACCAAAGGCCATGGGCCCACAAACTGTTCCTGCCAAGAAAAAAAACAAAAACAATACAAAAGAAAGCCAAATTCAAGATCCGTTCATTTCGAGATGCCTGGACACACTGCGTTTGAAAGACTGGCGATCATAGGAAGTAGGAAATACAGACAGAGGAAGACAGTTCCAGAGTTGTCCAGTTGCATAAATGAAGGACTGGGAATAACGGTTAACTCCTGCATTAGAGAGTTGGACAGAAAAGGGATGAGAGGTTGTTGCTAGACGGGTGCCACGTGCCCGTCGTAGAGGTATTGGGATGCAAGCAGACAGCTCAGAGGAACAGTGGCCATTGAAGCAGCAACAGAAAAGAGATAAAGATGCAATAGTGCGGCAAAGAGACAGAGGTTGAAGGGAGCCAGTAAGAGTAGGAGAGTTAATGAGACGAAAACCCTTCAACTCCACCCTACTGAAAAGAGCTGTATGTGTGGAGCCACCACACACATGAGAGATGTACTCTAAACAGGGGCGAAAAAACCTGTGTATAAAGTCAACAATGTGCAGGGGTAAAGAAGATTCGGAGTCGGCTTAGCACACCTAATCTCTTGGAAGCAGATTTCACAAGAATTGTAATATGTTCTTTCAAAGATAAATCCCGAGTGAATGAAACCCCAAGCATGTTCAAGGATGATGCAGGAACGAGCTGGACATTATTAAACATTAGTGGGTACTCCTGTGGGAGACTATGTCGGGATGATAGGTGTAAAACTGAGTCTTTGATGCATTAAAAATAACAAGATTATTTTTACCCCAGTCAGAGATACGAGCCAAGTCAGACATTAGGTGTGCCATAGCCTCATCCATTGTTTGTTGAAGCAACTGCTGAGATGGACGTTGCGGGAACCGAACGGAAAGATGAAGGGTGGAATCATCAGCATATGAGTGGATAGGGTTAGATGTACAGCTCAGAAGGTCACTGATGACTAAAAGGAAGAGAGTTGGTGATAGGACAGAGCCCTGAGGAACACAGCTGTTGATAGATCTAGGAGAAGAACGATAGCCGTCTACAACAGCGGCTATAGAACGACCAGAACGGAAGCTAGAGATGAAGGCACAGATAGAAGGATAGAAACCGTAAGGGGGCAGTTTGGAAATTTAAGATTTATGCCACTGAGATGTTAGGTGCAATGGCAAAGCTTTCGGCAAAGTCCCGAAAGGAGGATGACCAGGAGTCAGAAAGTATGTGGGAATATCGCCAGTGGAGCATCCCTGACGGAACCCATACTTACGATCAGAAAGAAGGTTATGATATGAAAGACGCTTTAAAATTTTTTTTGTTAAGAATAGACTCGAATACTTTTGAGACACAGGATGTTAAAGCAATTGGGCGATAGTTAGAGGGTTGGGAGTGGTGACTCTTCTTTGGGACTGGCTGAACGAGAGCAAACTTCCAGCAAGTGGGAAAGGTACAAGTTGACAGACAAAGGCCAAAGAGTTTGCCTAGGCAGGGTGTAAGCACAGACGCACAGTTTTTGAGGATAACAGGAGGGACTCCATCAGGCACATATGCCTTGTTAGTAATGAGGCCAGTGATGGTAGAAAATACATCAGCTGAAGAAATTTTAAAGTCAGTCATGAGGAAGTCAGAGGGGGAAATGATGGATGAACAGCACCGGAATCATCTAAGTTGGAGTTAGAGGAGAAAGTCTGAGTGAAGAGATCTGCTTTATCAGTAGAAGAAATAGCTACAGAGCCATCAAAGTAGAAAAGAGGAGGGAAGGATGATGAGGTAAAGTTGTTAGAAAGGTTTTTGGCAAAGTGCCAAAAGGAGCGGGAAGAAAGAATTCGAGTAGGAGAGTTGAGAACATTTAGTGCGGATGAAATTATTTTTAGCTGAGCTAAGTACAGACTTAGCACGATTCTGGGCAGAAACATAAGAAAGATGTGATTCAGGGGTGGGTTGGCTCTGGTACCTTTTATAGGCCCTCTCCTTGTTGCTGACAGCATTAGAACAAGAGTGATTAAACCAAGGCTGTCTTGCATTAGACAGAGGATATGAGAAAGGAATGTTTTTTTTTTTTTTTTTTTATGTGTCCGACTCTGGGCATAGGCTTCACAGCCTGCTATCAAGGCCCAGTCGTCCTCCTACAATCTACATGTCACCACTTCGGCGCTTAACACCCACCGTCCATATTGAATACATGCTAGGGCTGTCTCATACAGGACTGGTGTATTGGTATTAGCGGGGTCATTTTTACGAAATGTCGGCGGGTCTGCTGGTAGATCAGTAAAGCCTGATTTAATGAAATTCAAATCCTTAAATTGTTCCCTGCACCAGTGAGGATTCGAACCTGAGTCCCA
>JAGKTI010039197.1:0-10600 GCA_018397915.1 Birgus latro | reverse complement strand
CTCACAAAGTTTCCAGCCTTTTGTTCTTAAAAACCTAAGGTGCCAGCTCTCTTAACGTGTCAGTCGACTTCTTGTTATCCTTCATAAATATGACATTTTCACCCTCATAAGTGTCTTCTTAGTTCTGAATATAATATAATGTGTTTTACAATCAACTTTGAGAACTCCTGAGGAAGTTGCATATTCAGCGTTTTCTCCGAGAAATACGCTTATTCAGCCATTATTAGATTAAAAGAGAGTGGATCTACCTTCAAAACGGATGCCATCAGCGGAACTATTTGATAATTTTCACTACTTCCTGTCCTTGAAGTCACTAAGAATTGGGAAATAGAATAATTCGACATATCAGTTAATAATCCAGAATTCCGTCTCAAGAGGAATCACTGTATTGAAAGATTTTACCTAAGGAAATGTTGTTTTTGGTGAAACGGAAACATGGGTATCGGACAAATGTTCATTTTTTTTTTTCCACCACGAGGCTCGACGTAAATTTTAACTGCTTTTGCAGGAGAAAAATAAAATAAAAAATCAGAGTTTTTAAATTGTCTCTGTGATCCTCACAATGTTTCAAGCTTTTTGTTCTTAAAAACCTATGGTACAAGCTCTCTTTGAGTCGGACGACTTCTTGTTATTCTTCATAAATACGACATATTCACTCTCACAAGTGGCTTGTTAGTTCTGAATATAATATAATGTGTTTTACAATCAACTTTGAGAACACTTGAGGAAGTTGCATATTCTGCGTTTTCGCCGAGAAAAGCGCTTATTTATCCGTTATTAGATTAAAAGAGAATGGACCTACCTCCAAAGCGGAAGCTATCTGCCGAAATTATTTCACAATTTTCACTACTTCTTGTCTTTGAAATCACTGCGAATTGGAAAAAAAAAAATCGACAAATCAGATAATAATCCAGCATTCCATCTCAAGAGGAATCACAGAATTACAGAATTGAAAGATTTTACCTAAGGAAATGCGGTTTTCGGTAAAACAGAAACCATGATATTGTGCATATGAACTTTTTTTTTTTTTTACCATCAAGAGGGTCGACGTAATTTTAAACTGCTTGTGCTGGAGAAAAAAATAATAATTTGAAGTTTTTAAATTGTCTCGGTGATCATAACAATCTTTCAAGTTTTTAGTCTTAAAAACCTAATGTGCCAGCTCTCTCTACGTGTCAGTCGACTTCTTGTTATCCTTCATAAATGTGACATTTTCACCCTCACAAGTGTCTTCATATTTTTGAATATAACATAATGTGTTTTACAATCAACCTTGAGAACACTTGAGGAAGTTGAATATTCAGCGTTCTCGCCGAGAAATACGCTTATTCAGTCATCATTAGATTAAAGGAGAAAGTACCTCCCTCCAAAACGGAAGCTATCAGCCTGAACTATTTCACAATATGCACTACTTTTTGTCCTTGAAATCACGAAAATGGGGGAAAAAATCGACATTTCAGAAGTTAATAATTCTGAATTCCATCTCAAGAGCAATCACAGTATTGAAATATTTTATAAAAGGAAATGTGGTTCTTGGTGATACAGAAACCTTGATATTGTGCAAATATTAGTTTTTTTTTCTTTTTTATACGGCCACGAGCCTCGACGTAATTTTAAACTGCTTGTGATGGAGAAAAAAAATATCGATATTTTTAAATTGTCTCGGTGATCCTCACAATGTTTCAAGATTTTTGTTCTTAAAAACCTATGGTGCAAGCTCTCTTTGTGGCAGACGACTTCTTGTTATGCTTCATAAATACTACATTTTCACCCTCACAAGTGGCTTGTTAGTTTTGAATATAATATAATGTGTTTTACAATCAACTTTGAGAACACTTGAGGAAGTTTGATATTCAGCGTTTTCGTGGAGTAAAACGCTTATTTATCCATTATTAGATTAAAAGAGAATGGACCTACCTCCAAAGCTGAAGCTATCTGCCGAAATTATTTCTCAATTTTCACTACATCTTGTCCTTGAAGTCACTGCGAATTGGGAAAAAAAAATCGACAAATCAGTTAATAATCCAGCATTCCATCTCAAGAGGAATCACAGAATTGAAAGATTTTACCTAAGTAAATGCGGTTTCCGGTGAAAGAGAAACCTTGATATTGCGCAAATGAACTTGTTTTTTTTTTCCACCAAGAGGCTCGACGTAATTTTAAACGGCCTGTGGTGGAGAAAAAAATAATAATTTGAAGTTTTTAAATTGTCTCGGTGATCATAACAATGTTTCAAGTTTTTTGTTCTTAAAAATCTAGTGTGCCAGCTCTATTTACGTGTCAGTCGACTTCTTGTTATCCTTCATAAATGTGACATTTTTACTCTCACAAGTGTCTTCTTATTATTGAATATAACATAATGTGTTTTACAATCAACTTTGAGAACACTTGAGAAAGTTGGAAATTCAGCGTTCTCGCCGAGAAATACGCTTATTCAGTCATTATTAGATTAAAGGAGAAAGGACCTACCTCCAAAACGGATGCTATCAGCCGTAACTATTTCACAATATGCACTACTTTTTGTCCTTGATGTCACGAAAATGGGGAAAATAATCGACATATTAGAAGTTAATAAATCAGAATTCCGTCTCAAGAGCAATCACAGTATTGAAAGATTTTACCATAGGAAATGTAGTTTTTGGTGATGTAGAAACCTTGATTTTGTGCAAATATTATTTTTTTTCTTTTTAATACAGCCACGAGGCTCGACGTAATTTTAAACTGCTTGTGATGGAGGAAAAAAATCGATATTTTTAAATTGTCTCGGTGATCCTCACAATGTTTCAAGCTTTTTGTTCTTAAAAACCTAAGGAGCCAGCTCTCTTTACGTGTCAGTCGACTTCTTGTTATCCTTCATAAATGTGACATTTTCACCTTCACAAGTGTCTTCTTAGTTCTGAATATAATACACTGTGATTTACAATCAACTTTGAGAACACTTGAGGAAGTTGCATATTCACCGTTGTCGCCGAGAAATACGCTTATTCAGCCAGCATTAGATTAAAAGAGAATGGACCCACCTTCAAAACGGATACTATCAGCTTGAACTATTTCACAATTTTAACTGCTTCTTGTCCTTAAAGTCACGGCTAAGGGAAAAAAAATTCGACAAATCAGAAGTTAATAATCCATAATTCTTTCAAAAGAGGAATCACAGTTTTAAAAGACTTTACCTTAAGAGTATGGTTTTTGGTGATACAGAAACCTTGATATTGTGAAAATAATAATATAATTATTCATATTATTATTTTTTTTACCGCCACAAGGCTCGACATAATTTTAATCTGCTTGTGTCGGGAAAAAAATATCGAAGATTTTAAACTGTCTCGGTGATCCTAACAATGTTTCAAGCTTTTTGTTCTTAAAAACCAAATGTGCCAGTTCTCTTTACGTGCCAGTCGACTTCTTGATATCCTTGGTAAATGTGACATTTTCACCCTCACAAGTGTCTTCTTAGTTCTGAATATAATATAATGTGTTTTCGCTGAGAAATATGCTTATTCAGCGATCATTAGATTAAAAGAGAATGGACCTACCTCCAAAACGGATGCTACCAGCGGGAACTCTTTCACAATTTTCACTAATTCTTGTCCTTCAAGTCATTGCGAATTGGAAAAAGATTAATCGACAGATCAGATTATAATTTAGTATTCCGTCCCAAGAGGAATCACAGTATTGAAAGATTTTACCTAAGGAAATGTGTTTTTCTCTGAAACAGGAACCTTGAAATTGTGCAAATTTTCGTTTCTTCTTTTTTCTTTTTTCTTTTTTTAACGCTACGAGGTTCGACGTAATTTAGAACTGCTTGCGCTGGAGAAAAAAAAAATCGAAGTTTTTAAATTGTCTCCCTAATCCTCACAATGTTTCAAACTTTTTGTTCTTAAAAACCTAAGTTGCCAGCTCTCTTTACTTGTCAGGCGAGTTCTTGTTAGCGTTCATGAATGTGACATTTTCACCCTCACCTGTGTCTTCTTAGTTCTGAATTTAATATAATGTGTTTTACAATCAACTTTGAGAACATTTGAGGAAGTTGCATATTTAGAGCTGTCGCTGAGAAATATGCTTATTCAGCGATCATTAGATTAAAAGAGAATGGACCTAACTCCAAAACGGACACAATCAGCCGGAACTCTTTCACAATTTGCACTAATTCTTGTCCTTCAAGTTAGTGCGAATTGGAAAAAAATTAATCGACAGATCAGTGTGTAATTTAGAATTCCGTCTCAAGAGGAATCACAGTATTGAAAGATTTTACATAAGGAAATGTGGTTTTCTCTGAAACAGGAACCTTGAAATTGTGCATATTTTCGTTGTTTTTTTTTTTTTTTTTTTTTACTTTTTAACGCTACGAGGTTCGACGTAATTTTGAACTGCTTTTGCTGGAGGAAAAAAAAAATCGAAGTTTTTAAATTGTCTCCCTAATCCTCACAATGTCTCAAGCTTTTTGTTCTTAAAAACCTTAGGTGCCAGCTCTCTTTACGTGTCAGTCGATTTCTAGTTATCCTTCATAAATGTGACATTTTCACCCTCACATGTGTCTTCTTAGTTCTGAATTTAATATAATGTGTTTTACATTCAACATTGAGAACACTTGAGGAAGTTGTATATTCAGCGTTTTCGCCGAGAAATACGCCTTTTCAGCCATCATTAGTTTAAAAGAGAGTGGACCTACCTCCAAAACGGATGCTATCAGCCGGAACTATTTCACAATTTTAATTACTTCTTCTCCTTGAAGTCACTGCGACTTGGAAGAAAAAAAATCGACAAATCAGTTAATAATCCAAAATTCCGTCTCAAGAGGAATCACAGTATTGAAAGATTTTACCTAAGGAAATGTGGTTCTCGGTGAAACAGAAACCTTGATATTGTGCTTTTTTTTTTTTTTTTTTTTACCGCAACGAGGCTCGACGTTACTTTAAACAGCTTGTGCTGGAGAAAAAGAAAATAAAAATTCTAATTATTTAAATTATTTCGGTGATACAATGTTTCAAGCTTTTTGTTCATAAAAACCTAAGATACCAGCTCTCTTTGTGTCACTGGACTTCTTGTTATCTTTCATGAAAGCGACCTTTTCACCCTCAGAAGTGTCTTCTTAGTTCTACGTATAATATAATGTGTTTTACAATCAACTTTGAGAACACTTGAGGAAGTTGCATATTCAGCGTTTTCTCCGAGAAAAACGCTTATTTAGCCATCATTAAATTAAAAGAGAATTGACCTACCTCCAAAACGGATGCTATCAGCAGAAACTATTTCACAATTTTCACTACTTCTTGTTCTTGAAGTCACTGCGAATTGAAGAAAAAAAATCGAGAAATCAGTTAATAATCGAGAATTCCGTCTCAACAGGAATCATAGAATTGAAAGATTTTACATAAGGAAATGCGGGTTCCGTTGAAACAGAAACCATGATACTGGGCATATGAACTTTTTCTTTTATTTATCACTACGAGGCTCGACGTAATTTTAAACTGATTGTGCTGGAGGAAATAAAATAATTTGAAGTTTTTATGTTGTCTCGGTGATCATCAAAATGTTTCAAGCTTTTTGTTCTAAAAAACCAAATTTGCCAGCTCTCTTTACGTGTCAGTCGACGTTTTGCTATCCTTCATAAATGTGACATTTTCACCCTCACAAGTGTCTCTTTAGTTCTGTATATAATATAATGTGTTTTACAATCAACTTTGAAAACACTTGAGGAAGTTGCATATTCAGAGTTTTCGCCGAGAAATAAGCTTATTCAGCCATCATTAGATTACAAGAGAAAGGACATACCTCCAAAACGGATGCTATCAGCAGGAACTCTTTCACATTTTGCACTACTTCTTGTCCTTGAAGTCACGGCAATATGAAAAAAAAAAATCATATATGAAGTTAATAATCCAGAATTCCGTCTCAAGAGGAATCACAGTATTGAAAGATTTTACCAAAGGAAATGTGGTTTTTGGTGATACAGAAACCTTGATATTGTGCAAATATTCGTTTTTTTTTTTTACAGTCACGAGGCTGGAGGTAATTTTAAACTGCATGTGGTGGGAAAAAAAATCGATGTTTTTAAATTGTCTCGGTGATGCTCACAATGTTTCAAGCTTTTTGTTCTTAAAAACCTAAGGTGCCAGCTTTCTTTACGTGTCAGTCGATTTCTTGTTATCCTTCATAAATGTGACATTTTCAAACTCACAAGTGTCTTCTTTGTTCTGTATATAATATAATGTGTTTTACAATCAACTGAGAACACTTGAAAAAGTTGCATATTCACCGTTATTGCCGAGAAATACGCTTATTCAGCCATCATTAGTTTGAAAGAGTAAGGTCCTACCTCCAAAACGGATGCTATCAGCCGGAAGTAATTCACAATTTGCACTACTTCTTGTCCTTGAAGTCATGGCAACGATGGAAAAAAAAAAATCAACATATCAGAAGTTAATAATCCAGATTTCCGTCTCAAGAGGAATCACAGTATTGAAAGATTTTAACAAAGGAAATGTGTTTTTGGTGATACAGAAACCTTAATATAGTGCAAATATTTTTTTTTTTTTTTTACCGCCACGAGGCTCGAGGTAATTTTAAACTGCTTGTGCTGAGGGAAAAAAATCGAGGTTTGTAAATTGTCTCGGCGATCCTCACACTGTTTCAAGCTTTTTATTCTTAAAAACCTAAAGTGCCAGCTCTCTTTACGTGTCAGTCGACTTCTTGTTATCCTTCATAAATGTGACATTTTCACTCTCACAAGTGTCTTCTTAGTTCTGTATATAATATTATGTGTTTTACAATCAACTTTGAGAACACTTGAGAAAGTTGCATATTCAGAGTATTCGAAGAGAAATAAGCTTATTCAGCCATCATCAGATTAAAAGAGAAAGGTCCTACCTCCAGAACGGATGCTATCAGCCGGATATTTCACAATTTGCACTAGTTCTTGTCCTTGAAGTCACGGCAATGGGGAAAAAAAATCAACATATCAGAAGTTAATAATCCATAATTCCGTCTCAAGAGGACTCACAGTATTGAAAGATTTTACCAAAGGAAATGTGTTTTTGGTGTACAGAAACATTGATATTGTGTAAATATTTTTTTTTTTTTTTTACCGCCACGAGGCTCGAGGTAATTTTAAACTGCTTGTGCTGGGGAAAAAAATCGATGTTTTTAAATTGTCTCGGTGATCGTCACACTGTTTCAAGCTTTTTATTCTTAAAAACCTTACTTGCCAGCTCTCTTTACGTGTCAGTCGACTTCTTGTTATCCTTCATAAAAGCGACATAATCACCTCCACAATTGTCTTCTTAGTTCTGAATATAATATAATGTGTTTTATAATAAACTTTGAGAACACTTGAGGAAGTTACATATTCAGCGTTCTCGCCGAGATATAAGCTTATTCAACCATCATTAGATTAAAAGAGAATGGACCTACCTCCAAAACGGATGCTATCAGCCGGAACTATTTCGCAATTTGAACTTCTTCTTGTTTTTGAAGTCACGGCAATGGAAAAAAAAAAAATCAACATATCAGATGTTAATAATTCAGAATTCCATTTCAAGAGGAATCACAGTATTGAAAGATTTTACATTAGGAAATGTGGTTTTTGGTGACACAGAAACCATGATATTGTGAAAATGTTGTTGTTTTTATCTTACCGCCACGAGGCTCGACTTAATTTTAAACAGCTTGAGCTGTTTAAATTGTCTCGGTGATCCTCACAGTGTTTCAAGTTTTCTGTTCTTAAAAACCTAATGTGCCAGCACTCTTTACATGTCAGTCGATTTCTTGTTATCCTTCATAAAGGTGACATTTTCACCCTCAAACGTGTCTTCTTAGTTCTGTACATAATTTGTGTTTTACAATGAACTTTGAGAACACTTGAGGAAGTTGCATATTCAGCGTTTTCGCCGAGAAATAAGCTTATTCGGCCCTGATTAGATTAAGAGAGATTGGACCAACTTTCAAAACGGATGCTATCAGCCGGAAGTATTTCACAATTTGCACTACTTCTTGTCCTTGAAGTCACTGGGAAAAAAAATTAAGAACAAATCATTTAATAATCCAGAATTCCGTCACAAGAGGAATGACAGTATTGAAAGATTTTGCCTAAGGAAATGTGGTTTTCGGTGATACAGAAACCTTGATATTGTGAAAATGTGTTTTTTATTTTAACCGCCACGAGGCTCGACATAATTTTAAACTGCTTGTGCTGGAGAGAAAAAAAAAGAAGTTTTTAAATTGTCTCAGTGATCCTCACAATGTTTCAAGCTTTTTTTTCTTAAAAACCTAAGGTGCCAGCCGCTCTTTCCGGGTCAGTCGAATTCTTGTTATCCTTCATAAATGTGACATTTTCACCCTCACAAGTGTCTTCTTAGTTCTGATTATAATATAATGTTTTACAATCAACCTTGAGAACACTTGACGATGTTTCACATTGAGCGTTTTCGCCGAGAAATAAGCTTATTCAGCCATCATTAGATTAAAAGAGATTGGACCTACCTCCAAAACGGATACTATCAACCGGAACTATTTCTGAATTTGCACTACTTCATGTCCTTGAAGTCACGGCTAAAGAAAAAAAAGTCGACAAATCAGAAGTTAATAATCCAGAATTCTGTCTCAAGAGGAATCACATTATTAAAAGATTTTAACAAAGGAAATGTGGTTTTAAGTGATACAGAAACCTTGATATTGTGATTTTTTTTTTTTTTTTTATTACCGCCTCGAGGCTCGACATAATTTTAAATAGCTTGTGCTGGAGAAAAAGAAAGTTGAAGTTTTTATATTGTCTCAGTGATCCTCACAAAGTTTTAAGCTTTTTGTCCTTAAAAACCTAAAGCGCCAGCTCTCTTTCATTGTCAGTCGACTTCTTGTTATCCTTCATAAATGCGACATTTTCACCAACACAAGTTTCTTCTTAGTTCTGAATATAATATAATGTGTTTTACAATCAAATTTGAGAACACTTGAAGTTCCATATTCAGAGTTCTCGCTGAGAAATATGCTTATTCAGCAATCATTATATTAAAAGAGAATGGACCTACCTCCAAAACGGATGTTATCGGCCGGAAGTATTTCACAATATGCACTAATTCTTGTCCTTGAAGTAACTGCGAATTGGAAGAATAAAAATCGACAGATCAATGAATAATCCACAATCCCTCTCAAGAAAAATCACATTATTGAAAGATTTTACATAAGGAAATGTGGTTTTCGGTGAAACAGAAACCATGAAATTGTGCAAAATTTCGTTATTTTTTTCTCCCCGTCACGAGGTTCGACGTAATTTTAAACTGCTTGTGCTGGAGGGAAAAAAAATCGTATTTTTAAATTGCCTCGGTGATCCTCACAATGTTTCAAGCTTTTTGTTCTTAAAAACCTAAGATGCCAGCTCTTTTTACGTGTCAGTCGACTTCTTGCTATCCTTCATAAATGTGACATTTTCACCCTCACAAGTGTCTTCTTGGTTCTGCATATAATATAATGTGTTTTACAATCAACTTTGAGAACACTTGAGGAAGTTGCATATTCAAAGTTCTCGCCGAGAAATACGCTTATACAGCCACCATTAGATTAAAAGAGAATGGACCTGCCTCCAAAACGGATGCTATCAGGCAGAATTATTTTACAATTTTTACAACTTCTTGTCCTTGAAGTCACTGGGAATTGGGGAAAAAAATAAACCGACAGATCAGTTAGTAAACCAGAATTCCATCTCAAGAGGAATCACAGTATTGAAAGATTTAAAATAAGGAAATGTGGTTTTCGATGAAACAGAAACTTTGATATTGTGCAAATGTCCGTTTTTTTTTTTTTTTTTACCGCCACGAGGCTCGACGTAATTTTAAACTGCTTGAGCTGGAGAAAAATATAATAAAAATTTGAAGCATTTAAATTGTCTCGGTGATGATCACAATGTTTCAAGCTTTTTGTTCCTATGAACCTAAGGTGCCAGCTCTCTTTGTTTCAGTAGAATTCTTGTTTTCCATCATAAATACGACATTTTCACCCCCACAAGTGTCTTCCTAGTTCTGAATTTAATATAATGTGTTTTACAATCAACTTTGAGAACACTTGAGGAAGATGGATATTCAGCGTTTTGCCGAGAAAAACGCTCATTCTTCCATCATTAGATTAAACGAGGAGGGACCCACCTCTAAAGTGGATACTGTCAGCCGAAACTACTTCAAATTCTGCACTACTTCTTGTCATTGAAGTCACTGCGAATTGGAAAAAAAAAAATCGACCAATCAGTTAATTATCCAGAATTCCGTCTGAAGAGGAATCACAGAGTTGAAAGATTTTACCTAAGGAAATGCGGTTTTCGGTGAAACAGAAACCTTAATATTGTGCAAGTTTTTTTTTTATTTTTTTTACCAGCACGAGGCTCAACGTAATTTTAAACTGCTACTGTTGGAGAAAAAAATAATAATTCGAGGTTTTTTAATTGTCTCGGTGATCATCACAATGTTTCAAGCTTTTTGTTCTTAAAGACCTGATGTGCCAGCTCTCTTTACGTGTCAGTCGACTTCGTGTTATCTTTCATAAATGTGACATTTTCACCCTCCAAAGTGTTTTCTTAGTTCTGAATATTTTTTTTTTTTTTTTTTTTTTTTTT
>JAGKTI010039196.1:0-10600 GCA_018397915.1 Birgus latro | reverse complement strand
TGTGTGTGTGTGTGTGTGTGTGCGTGTGTGTGTGTGTGTGTGTGTGTGTGTGTGTGTGTGTGTGTGTGTGTGTGTGTGTGTGTGTGTGTGTGTGTGTGTGTGTGTGTGTGTGTGTGTGTGTGTGTGTGTGTGTGTGTGTGTGTGTGTGTGTGTGTGTACGGTAAATAACCACCAAAAACATAGCTGTATGAAAAGCCCTGTCTCATCAGCTTTCTTCTCAATGACTCCTTCCTATCTCTGTTCTCTGTAATGTTGCATCGCTCACTCTACCATCTCAGCCGCTCAAGAAGCTGTTCAGAATTCTTAAGACTGCACGACTACCCTTCCCTTTACGGCAGGCATGCATCATTTGGCTCTTCACACACACTTTCACCCTCCTCTGTCCAACTGTGTGATACAAAAGTTAGAGATATTCTCAGTCCAAGGTGCACACAACTGGCCAAGACCATCTTCCTTACTCTGTCATTCCCCCTTTCAAGCGACCGCCTTCTGCCTTTCATTCGTCATGTGTCTTAAAATGTCAAAATGGACAGATCTTGACTTTGGTTTTGTTTTTATATTTCTCTGGAATGGGCACTTTTCTGTAGGCCTTGATTATTTGGATAAGTATGCTTACACTGGCCTATAATTAGAAAGCACACTCCGAGTAATTCTTAGCAATAAATTCTAGGTCCTACCTTGGAAGCAAGTTTTGGCATATTTTCAATTTACTCTTCACAAAATTATTATACTTGACTGAAACCAGGCTCTCTCTCTCTCTATCTATCTCTTTTATTCGTTAAGTTATTGTCCACCACATTTAGTATCCTCGGATTACTACCACGACAAAAGATGGTGCACATTCCTGACAGAACAGATTTTCAAGTAAAGAGTGTAAACAAATACGATGTGAATTCGTCGAAGATTGGAACAAAATAAGTAATTCCTTAGTCCGGTGACGTATTTCTTTGGCTAATTCTTATTGTTCCAGATTTAGTTTCAGCTTGGGACAGACCTCTAGTATCGAAGGCGTTTATGAAGGAAATATTTATCTCTTTAGGTTGAAAATGTCTATCATAAGTTGAATATAACTGTCTAGAAATAGTAAAACAGAAATGACGGGCACGGCTGGAATGGGCTACTAATCCCTGGGACAGAGATGTGTTATACTGAGATGGAAATCGCTGACTGTACTAGCCGTGAATTTTTGTGATCATTGATAATTTACCATGCTAGAGCCATCCTAACCCAATCACAACGACAGACTTTCACTAAGCCGAGGGAAATCAACTGGTGGTGACAAGAATACAGTAAAGACATCGTATTGGATGGATTCCAGAACTTTGTGCATTTCCTTCACCATGAAAGTTTCCCCTAAACTGAATACATAATTCTGTCTGGCAGTGGCAAGAGTGAAAAAGCCACTATACTGAAAGATTTAATATACATTAGGCTTGGACACTCGGTAATCTGCTGGACCAGGGTGGTAGGGATTATCTGACTAGAATACCTTGATAACATAATAAATCAGAATGCTAATAAAAAAGATAAAAAAAAAAAAAACCAAGTTGTGACGATGATATTCTAAACTTGTTCTGTTGGGAAATGTATGAAACCTGCTTGGACATCTTTAATTACATGAAAAATTAAAAGCCAAAACCTATGGGTACACAATACAATACAGCCGTATCGGTATCTTACTTTATATTACAACCTATCAATCATGACTCTCGCACAGCATTATCACTATAACATCATATTACTGAGTTTATGCAGTTATGCATGGAGTGAAATAGCTGACATAAATATAGAATAATCTGCCTTTTTCTTGTGAGCTTTCTACAGTTAACAGTCTTGAAGTGTATGAAGTCAAATAACCGTTAACTAGAATAATCCTTGATTTAAAATACTTGCAGAAATCCATCCAAATCTAGGATAAACTGACAATGGCCTATGAGTGATTTTTATGGTACACTAGATTACGATATCTTGGTATTTTATAAGACTACATATTTAACAATAATCACACAGAATACTAAGATGGCATATCACTCCAGGAATATTAATACTCTATGCAAGGAGCACTGATAATATACCAGGTTACGATATTTATCATCATCTAGAGGAAGGTAGACGTTTGATGCTAGGTTAGAATATCCGTTAGAATCTTGCAACAGTACTTGTTACTATATCACTAAAATTCTTTGAAGGTATTCTTGACTTACAAACTGAACAAGGCTGGGATAGTTTTTATGTTAGATAAAATCAGCTGATAATATATCAGGATATTAAAACTGTCATATTCCTAACGAAATGTATTACATATTTTCTAGGAATGCTGGTTGCAGCCTACTGATTATCTAACTTTGGCGTTAGTACAACATTCTGATATCAGTACCGACACTGGTACACTATTAGCACTGGCATACTGTAATACTGATAGTACTGGCGCAGGCATGAGTACTGACGCTAGCTTTAGTACTTACACTAGCATTAGTCCTAACACTAGGATAGTATTGACTACCATTATTAATGACACAGAATTAGTACTGACACTGGCGTTAGTACTAGTGCTGACAGAACTGGCACTGACACTAGTACTCACAATGGCATTAGTACTCAAGACTCCTCTAGCGATAGTATTAGTATTCACAGGTAACAATATACTGAATGCGACACACAGACCGTCTCCTAACACATAAAGAGGTAAAATTTTGTACAAACGTAATGTCTTGGTATGCATACGGTGCTTTACATATCAGAAATTTATTCAGGTCTGAATTTTCCAACAGAATATGACACTCAACCACTCGAATTCACATCCAGGTCCCCAGCTATACTGCTGAGTGAACAGGGAGAGAAGGAGGAAAGGAATCTGGGTCCCGATTATTTAATCTGGTGATAGTCAGTCCTATAATTATACAACATATACCTGGAACAATTAATCACAATAAATTTTAATTTATCTGCCTTAACGCTCTGAATCGCCAATAGTTCCACATGTGATTGGAAAATAAGAACAAATGAAAATAACACTCACAGTCGTCTTTCATGGTCGTCGTCTGCTGTGTGTGGGTCTTCTGCGTCCCAGGGCCACTTTTCCTGAGAATAAAAAGGAAGACTAAGATTTTCGGATCGATCTGACTAGTGGATTCATTACGTTTACTCCCTGGCCCTCAGTACAAATGAGGATGTGGATGTAACTTGGGTACTGCGGGTCGTGTTATAGGGTAAGACAGAAACGCAGGAGATACTGACTGCCTCAATGATCCTCCTGTAGTCGAAAGGTGTAAGATATGTCTTTTTCATGTATATCATTCTGATAAACAATTAATTTTTATCGTCTGACAGTCTCCTCTTTGAATACGGCATGCAATAATCAAACTGGGTGTCATTCAAGTTTCAGGCCGTAATGAGGTATGACTGTATTTTTCCCACATAGTCCTACCAAATTGGGATCGGTAGGTCGTATTCTCTATGACTTTATCATCGCAAATGCATCGTTTAATATTTAGTAAATAATTAGGGGGGGAGGATGTGTTCTCCAGCTGTCTCATTTACGTAATAATTTGGTTAGGTTAGGTTAGCTTAGCTAAATTTATTATAACACAGATACAATTACGGACGGAGTTTAGTGCAGTACAATTCTCCTTCCCCTTCATGTAGCGAAGCATTTGCGACGGAAAAATCACTAAGATGATCCCCATAATTCGGTCAGAAAAAAAAAAATAGGATGACAAGAGAGCAGTATGGGCTGAAACTACAAATCTACTTCAGATTTTCATGTTGTACGGTACTGATGTACTGATGGGTGAACCGGTGTGCTACTAAGGGCTCGTTTTTGCTCTGGAAATTGGATAAAGAACACATTCTCCTACGAATAACTCTGTTGAATAAAATCGTTGTGTTAACAAGAATGATATATCAGAGTTGTCTAAACCATGCAAGGGCTAATGTTACCAATATTAACACTCAAGCTCTTGTACGCTCTTACAAAATCAGTTAAAGAAAATTCTCGTGTTAGCTGGAACGAAATTTAGTGTTGCCTCGACTCTGTGAAAGTTCACGGCACCAGTACTTACATTCTCATGCTCATATGACTCTCATTCAGCTGAATAAAGTCGTCTGGCGTTAACTGGATCAGAATATTGGAGTTGACTCGCCCATGAGAAGTTTAATGTTGCATTATGCATCCCTCAGGTTCTGAGGACACGATTAGGTGAACAAAATTGCCTGGTGTTTGCTTGAAAAATACAGATTAGTTTGTCCCACCGTTAGAGGCTTAATGATAACAGTAATAACACTTCTGGTTCTGACACTAACTCAGCTTAATAAACAGTTTGGCGCAGCTTGAAATCTACTATAATACTGCATTTGCACTGACCAGGGAAAAGTTTATGGTACCTATCCAAATACGCTCAAGCACAAATACTCACATCCAGCAGAATAAAATCGCCTAATTTAGCTAGTATAATACACTCCAGTTGCCAGACCATGAGCGTAGATCCTCGATAAACACGGTTCAAGGAGACTACTCAGCCCGTCCTCCGGGGTACGCTGACCGAGGGATGCTGGGCAGGAAGTGAACCCCGACGCTGACTGAAGCTGTGTCGAACTCCGCTGCTTCACCGTCCCGACAACAAAACCTACTTGCCAACTCGCTTTGTCAGGTCTTCCAAGCGACGCGCCTCATATTTATCTGGCCTTACAGACACCGGTAGTCACTCGCTTTAATGATCTTCAGTACAATGCAACTCATCTATACATCTAAACAAATACAGCTTAATTCATCCGATCCACAAAGCCTTTCAAGTAATAAAATTTCATCTGCTTCACCAGGCCTTGGATACAACGCAGATTCCTATTCAGCTGGCTGTCAGTCCAACAACAACGTAGCTCACGCGGTTTACCAGACTGTTCGAATAAGGTAATATACTGTTATGACGCCGAAATGATAACATCATTGTATTAGAAATATTTCACGTTAATTAAATGTGTTTCATTAGAAATCGGCAGATCTTGAACGCTAATGATATTTACGGACGAAACGAATATAGATCATTTGTTCATTGCCTCTGACAAGTTAATTGCGATGAAGATAAGATAATGAGTGAAATATTAAATTCGCGCGAAATACGTCAAACACAGTGTTACTCGTGTATCATCATTTCGGCGTAAAAAGGAAATATCCCGAGATCACTGAAAAAGAAGGCAGGCAATTTACTGAGAATATTTAGGTTATTCAAAATTTTTGCTCCTTACATATATAATAATTTTTATTTTACTAGTTTGAAGGCTTTCTATATTTCGAAATCAAGCCCTTTGCTTTGAGAGATCTCTCCTACTTTCAATAAATATGGCTGGCACTGGCAGGGATGAAAAATGCTATCGTACTGAAGGAGTTGGAAACCCTTCCTTCAATGTGAGGGATGATGAGATCTGTCCTATGCTGGCGCCAGCAGGGATAAGAGAGGCATGCACTTATGAACCCGTGAGCAAAGATCAAAATACAGTAAACGAGAGTATTAAAAACAGGATATAAATTAACTACCAAAGAAAAACATATTCCATCCGATATGCGACACTGCAGTGATCGCTATTCCTGTCAAAACGGGAAATAAAAGCATCAGAGAAAGAATGCACAGAGACAGGTTGCTTCGGTGAGTAGCGTGTGACACAGAACCTCAAAGGAAAGTGCTAGGAAATAATATCAAGGTATAAGGAGCCATGGACTTACTACTTTATTTTGTTTTGGAATAGCATAGTAGGGTTGTCTCGATCTCAAGCGTGTTAATGGTGACGAGATGAACTCACGCCTCTGTGACAGCTGAATAAAATCTCTGACGTTTTCTGGACTAAAACACAATAGTTGAAACCCCCCGGATTCCAGTGACGAGTTTTTTCTTTAATTCTTGCTACATTAAGACTACTTCCTTCAGTTTAGGAGAGAGAGTATGAACCTGACTGATTGTGTACACCCTTCGTTGAACTCCTGTTCTTTCAGTTGAATAAAACGTCAGATGAGAGCAAAAATAAAGCATAAAAGTCATGTCATGTGATTGAAAGGCTCATACACTGGCCAGTAAGTTAGTTAGCTTAGTCACGTTAGTTTGGCTTCTCTCTTTCATGGTACAACCGGAGACAACAAGCTTGTTAAATATTTCCCTCCTCTACCTCTCCCTTCCCTCTGCTGACAAATATTCCTCCGCTGAGAAAGGCCTGGTATGCGTCTCTGCCCGGAGATGATTGTGATCCAAGTAGGATATAGATGCAGTGAAAATTTAAAGCAAACTTTTGTCCCTGATTGTGCGTGTTAAAATCAAGGATATAATTATACCAAATATAGTCGGTTCATTTTCATCTCAGAGAACTGGGCACCTATTACAACCTGAATACTAAATTGTGGGTGTATGAAATTTGGTGAGCCTATAATTATGAGGCAGGAATGAGTCTCCTTGGTTATTAGTCATATGCATCCTCCATTCTGACCACACCTAGCCATAAACTGAGCTGAAATGGGTTACGAATTCTTCTCAGTTGATATTAAACCACATGTAGCAAGCATTTTTCCCCTTCTTTCGGTACTATCACAGTTAAAAGTTCACCCACACATCCCTGCTTTTTGTGGTGATGGAGTGTTGCAGGATTTTTTCCCCCTTTTTTTTTTTTGTGCGTGTGTGATATATTAAGAAGTACAACAGAAGAGTATGAAAAGGAAGTGTAGGGTACTCCCTGACATCCGAGGAGGAATGAGAAATACTGAAAGCAGGACACAACACTGGCAGGGTACTGTCAGAGAATTTTTACACAGAATAGTACATTTTGAAATATTATAGTACATTTGTTACGATATTACTATACCAATCACTAAGTAGGCGAGTAGTTTAGTAGCGTCAGGTTAGATTCTCTCTTTCATGGTATGTGTTAAAATCAAGCACATATTCCTTCAACAAGACAGGGCCGATAAGGATGACGATGATGATGATTTTTTTTTTTTGCAATCAAGGGTAAGTGCTAAGGGATTCTGTGCACCTCCGTGACTGACTTCCAGAACTGTCTTATTCGCTAGCAAATGCGTGTGATCATCTGTCTATATTTGTCTATCTGTCGTATCTATCACATGGCGACACATCACTGTATTCGGTAGGAGCTGTGTGTGATAGTCATGACATTTTGGATTATTAAAATCTTTTTAGTTCATTATAAACCACCTTAGAACCTGTATTTTGATGTGTGTGTGTGTGTGTGTGTGTGTGTGTGATCAATGAATCCCACACGATGATAATGAACTGCATAGTCGTCTGTATGTTATGAAAGATACAATTCCATTTTTCTTGTTTTTATGCCATGTCAGAGCTGCATCCTTCTGTCAGCCCGACGCTTATCTCATGACATTTTAAGGTGAATGTGAACTATTTTTTTTGCCTGCCGTACACCACAGCGAACTGGTATACTATCCTTATCATAACACCTGAATTCGGATGCTTCAAAACTAAATTCTCAGCAGCTGAAAGGCTTGATCTGGTTTAGCCATAAATGAAAAGGTAGAGGCAGATAACCGGAGAATAGACCACCAGTACAGACATGTTCCATCTCCTACAATCTACAAAACCTTTTATATGCAATATATATGAACAGCCTCCCACCTCCCAAAATGTGAGTACAAGGTTGAGTCTGCTATACAAACAGGCTCGTTATAGATTCTGTTAAATGCAAAAATATTAGATGTAACAAACGACTAGAAATATCGTTAAATCATCAGACATCATAAAATACCCATAAGTGTTGTATGTATTAATACAATGTTTTTTTTTTTTCCTCCATGAACCGTTAATCAGATACCTATACAGTACACTGGGATTCGGTAAGGAGCCCATGTTACATTCATGGGAGACTTTTGTGTTACGTCAGATTTAGGATGGCTGCCATGAACTGTTTCACGCACTTTACAGGCAGTCGGAACACATCTGCTACAAAAAGGATAATCGAGGAGTCGACGCCTACGTACACTGTTAAAACATAAAAATTATTCTGTCCTTAAATCAGGAAAATCTGTTTATATCCAAGACCGATACTGGGGATAAACGCTTGCCACAATGTTTCTGTAAAAATCCATGTGTTGCAAAATCTGGGGAGATTTTGCACAACACTACTCATCGCAAAGGATGGACAGAGTCAGTTACAAGAAAAAAATATTAATGCAGCAACATTTTGTCACATGTGGAGGCATTATATGTTATTCAGGAAACATTTACCAGAAGCTTAAAACTATAACACGCAAATGATAACAGCCTCAGGACATTCCAGACTATTTCTGAGAAAGTGCAGTACTGGTATGGAAAGGAAATCATGTATACGAACTAAATGATTTTTGCGAGGCAAAAGATTATTCAGGACTATAACAAAACGCGCTGTACTTTTTTCTATCACATGTACTCGTAAAGTTACACAGAAATTCGTAGCACTGACTTAAGCAATACAACCACTGGTGTCAAAGAGCTTTATTCCAAAATAACATACTCATCCCTGCCCCACTTTGCCTACCCTACTGTGCACCGACCTAGCACTTGCCCTGCCCTACCGTACCCTATCCTGCCCCCCGACCTCGCACTTGCCTTGAACTGCCCTACCCTGCCATGTCCCAACTTGACACTTGCCCTGCTGGGCCCGACCCCAATCTGACACTTGCCTTGCTCTACCATACCCTACCATTCCTGCCCTGCTTTGACCTGACATTTGCTCTGGTCTGCCCTGCCTTGCTCTTTCCCGACCCGACACTTGCCCTGTCCTGTCCTGCCCAGCCTCGACCTACCACCTCTTCTACCCTGCTCTTACCTGGCCTGGTCTGCCCTGCCCTACCTGACCTGCCCTGCCATGGTCTGCCCTGCCCTGCCTTGACTCGCCTTGTCTTGCCCTTGCTTTACTTTGCATTGCTTAGCCTTGCCATGCCGGCTCTGCCTTGCTGAGACTTAACTCAGGTCTTTCCCTTCCTTGCCCTGTTCTGCACCAGCCTAACACTCATGCCCTTCTCCGACCAGACATATTTGTCCTGCCCTGCCCTCTTCTGACCAAACATTTGTCCTGCCATGACCAAAGTAACACATACCCTGCCTTACCTCGACCTGAAGAACTTCTCGCTATAGCAAGCAATAACATGTAGCGTAATTCACAGGGATGATGTGTTCCCTCTTCACCCATCACTCCTCCTGACTATAAGAATAGTGTCAAGGTATGTGTTAGACGTAACGTGTTATGCTGAGTTAATGGTGATTTTTTTTTCAATCTCCCTCAGTGGCAGATCTATCCTGAATAAATTCGTCCAGCGATGATAAAAAGGAAATATGAAAATCCTATTACTGAAGGTATTACAACTTGTGTTTGGAGGAGAGGCATTGAAAGCTCTTTTTAATTAATGTGTTTACAAAAACAAAAGCTCTTTCTTCAAGGCTGTTTTCAAACTTCGGATAATCATATCTCACAGACTCCTGCAGTCAAACAGAGCCTATAGTCTCACACAGTCCTTGTATAATCTGGTATCCATATTTCATAGAACACTTGCAGAGTTGCGTTATCGACAGTATATCCTTGAACACTTATAAAGTTACATACCGGTATTCTATAACCCATGAAGTGCTGCGTATCTATATATCATTAAAATCTTAAGAAGTCAGGTACCTCTATATTCTAGAACCCCTGTAGAGCTGGACATCTGTATATACTAGAACACTTGCAGAACCTTGCAGAGTCGAGTACGTATATGTGACAGACCTCATGTAGATCTGGGCATTTACATCTTACAGACCTACTGCAATGGTGAGGGTGCCGTAAAACCCTCGTAGAATATGGCATTCATATCTCACAGAACCTTTCGAGAGTCGAACATACACATTTTCGGACACTGTGAGGATTCTGGAACTCTGAAGAAGCCCCCAGTTACTCGAGGAACTACATATCAAATTCCAATCTGCTACAAACTTATCATAATAGTGTTCTTACGTGTGTTTGGATGATCAGTTTTCGGTTATTGTTTACCTAACCAGTATGAATTAACAGACCTAAATTTCTCTTACCTGTCGTAAACCACAGGAAAATGTTTCTTTACTATCAACATTAAGAATCCTCAAGGCTTCAGCGACAAGTGATTATTATTTTTTTTCTGAGCACCCATATGATAGACTGGAATTCAGGTATCCCTTTTATTTGATTCTAGGTACTTGATTTATAAGGAAATTCAGTCAAAATGATGATGATGATGATGATGATGATGATGATGAAAATGATGATAAACATCATGTGTACATCCATATACACTTATTTTAAGCTGTATGTGAACCAGTAATGGCATGCCAATGATAGTTCTCTTAGCTTTTGATTCAATTCCCCTCGTCTGTGCCCAAGCATATTAACCCTGCCGTCCTTCATTTTGTTGACTTCATGACTAACAGAAAGGAGCAGAGGCTGGCTTCCATAACACATATATACATTTTTATGGAAGTATTCAATTTCAGTGTATGGTGAGGGTATTATTATGGTTGTTTGTACTAATTCGAGTAAATGCGTTATGAATAAATATTCCTCAAATGGCTAATTCTCGTTTACTTACGCTGGTAGCCTACTGGTT
>JAGKTI010039195.1:0-10600 GCA_018397915.1 Birgus latro | reverse complement strand
GGCAAAAAAACGTCAATACTTTCCGCGCCTACTGTACAGTATATATAATGTCAAATTTTTCCAGAGTAAAATTTGATTTGTCAGGGGCGTAATGTCACAAATTTTCTACATCGTAAAATTATGTAACATAAACTGTGACATCGAGTGATTTTGCGGGAGCAACGAATGATTCTGAAATGTACGAGATTTCGCTCATTATCTCAACTATCCGCTCGTGTACTTATATTCGCATCAAGTTGTCAAAACTTTCGTCATTCTTTCGCGAGTGATTGTTTTTATGTGCAGACGGTGCATTCCTCTGAGTGATAATTTCTGAATTATCGCTTCTGCCTCTCTGACCGTTGCCCGGCCACACCCTTTCACACGCCCTCATGTCGGACACTCAAAACCATACCCAGTCTGCTTCTAGTCACAGTGTGTGCGGGTTGAAAGCTCGAGTGATCACTTTTCTTAGCGATTTCAGATCTCAGCTTGTATTGGCGTGAATCCCCAAAGCTCCCACCAACTTGGTGATCGACGGCAGCACAGTCTCACCTATACCGATCAGTATATTCTTTTGTTTTCCTAGGCTTAAGTTTTGGGTTATTTAGCTATTTGTCTGAGTGTTTGAGTGAGTGTGTTTCCCTTTTTTTATTTGAATTGGAGTCATGTAACGTAAATTTACTTTCTTGTATTTAATAAATTTACAGTTCGTTTTCTTGAGCTTTGTTAAATGTAACAGTCGTGTTTAATTTCCACACATATTTGGTACACTTTAGCTACTCCACGTTAGCACAACTCCTTAAATTAATCACGACTGGACTGGTACTTAGGCCAGCTTCTGGCATTAATCCTTAAATCCGTTGTGCTAGCTAGGAGTTTGGCTCAGCCAAGATCCTGATTATTATTATTATTACTATTATTATTATTATATTTTCAATGTTAAGGGGAGAAACTAACTTTCTCAGAGGCCAACGGTACAATATTACAGCCTACTTGAGCATCTAGTGTCTGCTGTGTAGCGTTGAGAAAGTCTATAAATTCTCGACTCTAGAGAATTGGCGAAGTAAGCCAGCATAATAGTGAAATCGCTACTTGATTTCACTAGTCTATTCTCTCGTAATAAATGACTCGATAGTCATTCCTAGCACACACAGCTATACATTGTATACTCCAATTATACAATATTACATTATCCTCCTGAATTACATTTTCTCCCTGACAAACCTCACCCCAGAATCTCCTGAGACCTTCAACATTTCGGCAGTCAACCCAGACACACCTGCCGCCTCCCCCACCCGCATCCTGCCTATTGTCTCACTCACAGTAGCAGCGTCAATCAAAGGCCAAGGGCCAACACTGGATCAGCTGGCTCCAAACCTTCTCTATCCCAATCAAACTCCTCATTCAACAACTGGCTATAATGCTCTCTCCATGCATCTTTAATATCCTCACTGTTCACCACTACCCTTCCATCATCATTCTTCACACACTGCTCACCTTCAATGTCCTGATTATCCCTCTTCACCTGATTTGCCACCCTAAAAATCATAAATCATATTTTTCCTTTCTCCATGATTTAGATTATCAAGTAAAAGTCTCAGTGACTCAGACTTCGCCCTGTATACCTCTCTTCTAGCCCTGCGCTTGGCAGCCAAGTACAGTAATCCCTCCATTATCCGACATAATAGAGCCAAAGGCATGTCCGGATATTGGTCAAGTCCGGATATTGGACTTGTCCGGATATTGGCCCTGAAGCTCCAGCACTTGTCATTCATGACCCTAACCTAACCTAACCTAAATCAGAAAACCACCTACCTACTTCCCTACCGGACATGCATAGCACTTATTTAAGTCCCCTTTCACGTATATAATGCACACAAAGAATGAATTAACTGAATTTTAACCAAAAAATGATTATTTAGAGGTGAGTAAGGCATAGGTGCTCACAACTTACCAGCAAGTGTAAGTAAGTATCAGACATGGAAATGACTATGAAAATCACCCTTTCTCACACCATATGCATTAAATAATGGACACAAAGCATGAATTCATTAAATTTTAACCCAAAAATGATGATTTTGAGGTAAGTAAGGCATAGATGTTCATGAGTTGGGAGCTTAGTGTAAATAAGTATCAGACGTGGCAATCACTATGAAAATCATCATTTCTCACATCTTATGCACTAAAATATGGGATACAAAGCATCAGATAAGTAAACTGTTACCAGAAAAAGAGTTAGGTATAGCAAAGGTGTTCACTGTTCACCAACAGCACCAGTCATTCTTGACCCTAACCTAACCTAACCTAAATCAGAAAACCACCTACCTACCTCCCTCCTGGACATGCATAGCACTTAATTAAGACCCCATTCACATAAATAATTGGCACAAAGCATGAATTAATCGAATTTTAACCCCAAAATGATGATTTTGAGGTGAGTAAGGCAGACATGATTATTACTGAGAAAATCACCTTTTCACAGCCTATGCACTCAAATATGGGAGACAAAGCATGAAGCAAATAAAATGTAACCAGAAAAATTATGATTTAGAGGTGTGTGGGGCAAAAATATTCACCAGTTGACTAGATAGTGAATGTATGTGAGACATGGTAATCACTGAGAAAATCACCTCTTTCACAGCCTGTGGACTCAAATATGGGACAGGAATCATGAAGTAAATAAAATGTAACCAGAGAATGAGGATTTAGAAGTGATTATGGAAAATATTTAGCAGTTGACAATGTTTACTTACAGTCCATGATTGTTGTTTACCCTCATCTATAAGGTTTTTACAGTGGTCATAATTGCTCTTGAAGAATGTCCAGTAATCCAGTGTTTAACTACACTTAATCCTTAGCACTGTGACTTTTGATTATTTAAACAAGAATGAAAATACCACAAACAAGCGGACAGCCATCCACTGTTCACGGGAGTTGAGACAGAACTAGTAGGAGGGAGACTGAGCGGGAAGGGAGCTAGTCAGCGCGGGCGGGAAATCCAAACTAACGCAGTCGGAAAAAATCGGATTTTTTTTTGGGGGGGGGGGGGGGGGGCAGCCATCAGCCAATGATGTCCGAATAGTGAGGTGTCTGGATAGTAGAGGGATTACTTCCTCCCTGTTGCCACCCTTCTTCCATTCCCAGAAAAGCCTTCTTTTCTCCTTAACTGCAGCTTCTACACCCTCATCCCTCCACCAAGTTACTTTATGTCTTGATGGGCCTCTTGTCCAACTGCATATTGCATCGGTAACTCTCAAGAGGTTGCTCTTAAGGGCTCTATACTGTTCATTAACGCCTCTATCTACAGTATCCTGTTCAGCCACCACTCTCCTCATGTCACTATAAAAGGCATCCCTTACTAACTGGTTTCTCAGTTTCCATATTTTCCTCCTATGTTTTTTTTATTTTTTTTTATGTGTCCGACTCTGGGCATAGGCTTCACAGCCTGCTATCAAGGCCCAGTCGTCCTCCTACAATCTACATGTCACCACTTCGGCGCTTAACACCCACCGTCCATATTGAATACATGCTAGGGCTGTCTCATACAGGACTGGTGTATTGGTATTAGCGGGGTCATTTTTACGACATGTCGGCGGGTCTTCTGGTAGATCAGTAAAGCCTGATTTAATGAAATTCAAATCCTTAAACCTTTCCCTGCACCAGCGAGGATTAGAACCTGGGTCCCACGGGACCGCAAGCCAACTCTCTACCGATTGAGCTACCGCCTACCCTAAACATATGTCCTCCTCGTCATCACTCGTTCCTTAAGCACCATGTTATAAATCAACAGTTTGTGCTGCTGCCCACACCCCTTGCTTCCTATAACTTTAACATCCCTCACTAATCTCCTATCAACCCTCCTGACCAGAAAATAATCTATCTGACTACTATTTCCCCAGGACTCGTACATAATCAACCGGCTCATGTGTTGCACACAATCATGTCCATAGCCTCCTCAAACTCAAGTATTCTTTCCCCTTCCGCATTCCTCACACCATATGCACATCCTCCATGGACTTCTTCTTAACCTTAAGCTGCTTCACCCACATGACCATTTAAATCCCCTCCCAGAACCACTACCTCAACATCACCCATACCACTTACTACATGTATTAAATCATCCCAAAATCTATCCTTCTCTGCGTCATCCAATCCTACCTGTGGAGCATATGCTGATATAACTGAAATCATTTTCTGCCCGATAAAAATTTTCACTACTAATATCCTATCACTTACTCTCATAACATTCATGACATATTCCACCCATTTCTCCGCAACCAACACACCCACACCCCCATATCCGTCAGTTCCCCCCCGCCAAAACAACTTATAGTAGCAATCCTTCCCAACAAATAAAGCATTAGGCCTATTTTATGTCCCTGCAACCCATCAAAAGTCCTCTAGTTTGAGAATCACTGGTGTAAGAGAACAGGAAATGGGTGTTAATCGATTTTCCAGAAAAATCGATTTTCCGGCATTTTGAATTCCCCGTGGCTCGCGGATAATCAACGTTCTACTGTAGTAACTTTTTTACACACTCTCCCAAACTCATGCCCAAGCCATGCAGTTCCCCTTGGTCTTCAACACAGTATCATCTGCAAACAACAGTACAGGGAGTTTCCAAACACTACCCTCTCTCATTAGGGCCACTCCGACATCCACTGCCCTACCTTGCAGAACGACCATGGAGACATGACACATCCCTGTTTCAATCCAACCTTCAAACAGAAAAATTCACTCTGTTCACTAACCACACGTTCTGCAGCCTTAGCATCCTCGTACATGCTCTTCACAGCATTCAACAACTTCCCATCTGCTCCATTTATTCTTAATACTTTCCACAATCCTTGTCTATCCACCCTGTTATATGCTTTCTCCAAATCCATAAAGGACACATACAACTTCTTTCCCTTTTCTAGAAACTTTTCCACTAAAGATCTAAGAATCAATATCTGGTCTATGCAACCTCTTCCTTTCCTGAAACCTTACTGTTCTTCTCCAACTAATTCCTCTGTTTATTTCTCTAACTCTGTCAATAAGTATCCTGCCATATACTTTTCCTATTACACTAAAAAGACAAATGCCCCTATGATTACCACATACTTCTTTTTCCCCTTTTCCTTTGTACAGGGGAAAAATTATACCTGACTTCCAATCCTCCGGGACTCTACCTTCCTCCCAGGCCAATCTGCATATCTTCCACATCCATTCTACTACTATCTCTCCCCCATGCTTCAGCATTTCGCCACACACTCCATAATTCCTGGGGCTTTCCCCATTCTAACTTTCTTCATTGCTTCCACAACTTCCATCCTACTGATTTACTCTTCTCACATCCCTCCTTCTCCCAGCCATTCCCCAGCCACTTACACTCGCATTACTTTCATTCTCTATGTTCAACAATTCCTTGAATTGTTCTCTCCATCTGCTCACTATTTCTCCCTTCTCCACTAGTAATCTATCATTTTTATCTTTCACTCCCCAAATAACTTCTTTGACACCCTATCTAACTCTCTTCACCTCTTTCCAAAACATTTTCTTACATTCTCTCCACTTTACACTCAATTTCCTTCCAAATTCCTCATCCATTCTCTTCATACTCTCTCTTACTAATCTTTTCACCTCTCTCTTCCTCTCTACATATAACTCTCTCTTCCAACTCTCAACTTTTTCCATGCCTCTGTTTCTCATCCACTCACTATGTGCTTTCTTCTTTTGTGCCACAGCCTCTCTCACCTCATCATTCCACCATGCTGTTCCCTGCACCCCCTTTTGTCTTCTCTTCACACCACACACCACCTCACATGCTGCACAGATTTCTTTGTGAATATCTTGCATACACCTTCCATGTCCCCCACCTGCTCCAATCCACATTTACCCACTCGCTCCTCCACTTCTCTCTTACATTCTGCCTTTTTTTTTCATCCTCTTGTGACCTTTCCATCCTCCTTGTATGAACTACTTCCCCCTGTCCTTCCCTTCTTTTATTTCTCCATTTCATTTGGACCTTGATTCTAAACACCACCAAGTGGTGGTCAGAAAGTCCACTCCCCCAACCTCTATATACTCTTGCATCCATTACACACCTTCTCATCCTTTCATCCACACACACACAATCAATCATTGCCTTCTGTTCACTCAGTTTACCACCCACACTTCTCATCACTCGGCATGTACACCTATGGATCATTTTGTGCCTGAAGAGGGTATTGGCTATCACTAACCCCCTCCCAGTACAAATGTCCACTAAAGCACTGCCATTCTCATCCATCTCCGCAGGCACACCCCACTCACCAACTACTCCATCCACCTTCACATTCCCTACTTTTCCATTCTTATCTTCAATCAAAAACACTCCCTCATTCCTTTCAAGCGTTTTCCATGCACGTTTCCACATTTATCCAGAACTCTTTTCTCACTCTGCTTGCACAATCTTGCGTTGGCGAATACACACACAAAATCGCCCACATTTGTAATCCAACTTACAGTCTTACCCATACAATCCTTGAGCCAACTGATCCATACTCTCTTATATTCTCCTTCCAACTGTTACTCACAACAATACACACTCCTTCTTTTGCTCTCTTATTCTCACCTACTCCTGCACATATGTCCCATCCATACTCCCATTCTCTCACACTCTCACCTCTCTCTCCTGTAATGAAAGGGATACTAATGACTATTATGTAATCCTTCTGGATTGAAAGACTCACCTAAGCAGATTGAAATCATACGGTAGTATGAAAAATAAAACAAACGGTCAGCATACTCAAAGGCTTGACCAAGAAGAGGGGTGACTTAGAGTAAAGCTTTTATATCTTTTGAGACAGCTGATCTGATAAAAAGAGCTGGAAGTACTGGTGTAAAAGAACTGACAAGGATTTTTAATAACATCTTAGTAGGAGGACAGCCACCTGAGGACTGGAGAGAGAGCTGGACAATGCTAATTTATAATTTATAGAAGAGCTGAGAGGTAGGATGGGACTGGAGTGTATTGGTGTTGTGATGAGGAGAGGTAGGCTGAGGTGGTTTGGACATGTATGTGGAGAGGATGGGGGATGATAATTGGGTACAGAGGGTGAGAAGTGTTAATATTGGGGAAGGGGTTGGGAGGGGTAGACCGAGAAAGACATGGGACGAGGTCATTAAATGTGACTTAAGGGTTAAGGGACTGAATAGGGAGGCTGCCAGAGATCGAGCAGCGTGGAGAGCCGCCATTAGGTGACCAAGGCCGACACATGCAAGCATGTTGGAGCCTTCAAAAACGAAACGAAACGACGACGAAAGGAGATGCCCTTCTGTGTGGAAAGTACCGAGGAGTCAAACTGTTGAAGTATGGAATGAAGATATTCGAAAAGGTGCTGGAAGGAAGGCTGAAGCATATAGTGAAGATAGATACCCGACAGTTTGGATTCTGCGCAGGTAAATCCACAATAGATGCAATAATCATCATGAGACAGTTGCAGGAAAAGTATCAACAGAGGAGGAAATGCTTGTACCATGTGTTTGTGGACTTGGAAAAAGCTTTTGACAGAGTACAAAGGAGAGTTATAGTGTGGGCCTTGAGAAGACAGAATGTGCCTGAGAGACTCATTTCAGTTGTCATGTCTCTCTATATTGATACAAGATCAAAAGTCAAGACAATAGCAGGAACATCAGGAAATTTTGGAATAGGAGTTGGGGTACATCAAGGGTCAGCACTCAGTCCATTGCTGTTTAACACAGTAATGGAGGAGGCAACACAGGAATGTAGGGGGGAAAGCCCATGGAAATTGCTGTATGCTGATGACCTACTGCTAACAGCGGAGACTAAGGAAGAAGTAGTGGAAATGCTTAATAGATGGAAAGATGGAATGGAGAAGAGGGGAACGAAAATAAATATGGATAAGACAAAGGTAATGGTGACAGGCAAGAAACCAGTAGAAAGAATTCAGTCAGGAAAATGGCAATGTGGATGCTGTGGCAAAGGAGTAGGAGTGAACTCAGTGTTGTGCACGGAGTGTAATAAGTGGTGCCGTAGAAGGTGTTCAGGTCTGCAAAATTTGAGAGGAGTGCAAAATTTCCACTGCCCAGCCTGCATAAGAAGAGAGGCGGAGGGAGATGAAGCAGAGGATGCACTAGAGGTGAATGGGGGCACACTACAGGGAGTGCAGCAGTTCTGCTATCTAGGAGATATATTGGACTGCAAAGCAGGGGTGGAGAGATCAGTCAGAACAAGAGTGGTGGCAGCATGGTTAAAGTGGAAGGAAATAGCTAGCCTACTGGCCAACAAACACATACCACTGAGACACATGAAATAAAATATATGAGGCCTGCATTGGACCAGTATTGATATATGGTGGTGAAACATGGGCTTTGACAGATAGCCTGATGAATGTTCTGAGGAGTACTGATCGTAGAATGTTAGGATACATGGCGGGAGTGAGATGGGAGGACAGAGTTTTGAGTGAGGAGGTAGCCAGAAGATGCGGGGTGAAGGATCTTGATATCATCTTGAGGCAGAAGCGGCTCAGATGGTTTGGTCACGTGAGGAGAAGTGAGGAAGGGAGCTGTGTGAGAATAGCAGAGGAACTGGAAGTGGTGGGTCGTTGACTGCCAGGAAGACCTAAGAAGACCTGGAAAAGTGTTGTAATGCAAGATATGGAAAGACTGGGCATTGGAGAAGATTTAATCCAGGATAGGAAGCAGTGGAGAAAAGCCATCACACGTCCAACCCCAGTTTGAATATGGGAAGAGAAGGACGAAAAATGAAGATGATGATGATGATCTTTTGAGACATGATTCAGAAGAAAAAAGTAAGCCCCAGATACAGTCCCTCCCCCAGTGCCATCAGGGGTAAATGGATGCTGGAAACATAAGTGCTATCCATCTGGGTGGCATTTTCCTATGCTAATATATAAAAGTGTGAAGGGAGTATTTTACAGTAGCTGAACTTCTTTGACAACTATATTAATTAAACATCTTTACTTAATGATCTCTTTAACTTATGGTTAGAACAATAACATATCCTAAACCCCCCAAACCAGATGTCTATCTATCTATCTATTGCCAGACACCTTTAATCCCTGTCCACAAACAAAAATCGCCTCCATTTCACCCGGTCTTCAGCCATTTCACTGCCCTGCTCCCAGTTCACACCCCCCTTTCTCATATACCTCTCCATTCCACCCCTCCATCTCATCCTTGGTCTCCCCCTCCCTCTACCCCCTCTCCACCTCACTCACATACACTCTTCTCATCAGTCTCTTGCTCTCCATCCTCTCCATGTTGTCAAACCACCTCAATGCATTTTTCCTAATGATTTCTATCATAGCCACATCCACACCACAACACTCCTTCACTTCCTCATTTGTCAGTCTCTCTCTCCATGTAACTCCACATGTTCCACTCAAAAAACTTATTTTCACTGCTCTCACTCATGACTTATCTCCTTCTGACAAGGTTCAAGCCTCACTTCCATACATTACAATGGGTATCACAAAACTGTTATGCAGCAACTTTTTTACTTCTATGCTCACTTCCATGTTTCTTATCATTGCTTTCAAAAAGCAAGGTGTGCATTCTTAAATGCAAGTCTTGTGTGAAAAGATACAACTCCCACAAACTTCTAATTCAAAAACATATACATGATTGTTCCAAACATATTTGAGATGAAATGAGAACTGTATATCCTAAAAGTGAGAACTGATAATGAAGGCTGGGAGGGATTGCAGGTATAACCTATTTTGGCTGGGAAGTGCAAATGGATATGGTGGTGAGGGTGTGCTAGTTAAGGAACAATGGATGGAGTACTGTATGCCATAAATGTAATGAGGGTGAATGAAATGATTATAGCAGTGAGAAATTTGTTCAGCAGACTCACAATTTCATTAATATCTGTGTATGCTCCAGAGGTTGGCTTGGATGATGTTCAAAAAAATAAATTCTGGGACAACTCTATATATGTAGCCAGCGGTGTGGGGATGAGATTGTAGTTTCTGGAAGGGACCTAAATGGTCATAAGGGTAAAACAACTCAAGGATAAGAAGGGGTATATGGAGGATGCTCATATGGTACAAGGAATGTGGAAGGGGGAGGGATACTCTAGTTAGTGTAGGCAATGAACATGAATGTGTTCAATACACATTTTTTTTGAAAGGGGAGGGTAGGATTGATTACATACGAGTCATTGGGAAATATTACACAGACAGACTACTTCCTGGTCAGAAGGGCTCAATCGGAGGTTGGTGGGGGATGACAAAATTATAGGGAGCAAAGAGTGTGTGCGGCAACACAAATTACTGAATGTGAAATGATGCTTCAGGAGCAGGTGGCGAAGAAGACCTATGCACCAAGGAAAATATGGAAGTTGAAAAACCAAGCAGGAAGGGATGCCTTCTCTAGCAAGACGAGTAGAATGGTGACTGAACAAGAAACTGTTGACAAAGTGTTAATGAAAAATACAGAGCTCTCACGAACAATCTCCTGAGATATGCTGATTCAGTGTGTGGATGGACAAGGGGCCCCCCCCAAGACATAAGGTAACATGGTGGTGGGATGAGGGTGCAGATGCTCCAGGAAAGGAGAAAATAGGGCTTTTCGGGAATGGAAAAAGGGTGGTAACAGAGAAGAATACTTA
>JAGKTI010039194.1:0-10600 GCA_018397915.1 Birgus latro | reverse complement strand
CTCTCCTCTCCTCTCCTCTCCTCTCCTCTCCTCTCCTCTCCTCTCCTTTGCTTCTCACCTTCCTCCTCTCCTCTCCCCTCCCCTTTACTTCTCCCAGCGTCTCCCTTCTCCCTTCCTCTCTTCTCTTCTTTGTATCCTTGCATCCCCCTTCTCCCCTCCTCTCCTCTCCTCTCCCTCCCACTAACCAGTTTTCTCGTAGGCTTCATAAGGCGGGTGCTTAGTGATGTTTTAGACCCCTCCCCCCCTTCTCTCTCTCTCTCGTTGTGTGTGTGTGATCTCTCTCTCTCAGCTTCATTAATCCGTTCACCACAGTGACACCCTTTTTGAAATATATAACTACTTTAAACATTTTTTTTATTTTATATTTATTTTATTTATTTATTGAACTTTAAAAATACAGTATGTCTGGAAGCGAGGAGGTTAACTTGAGAACCATTGATGTGATGGCGATTGGAATTTATTGTTGATTTTTATTGTTAATTCTTATTTATATTGTCTTATCGTGTCTCTCTTGCTTTCACTGCATTTTGCTTATTTATTGCCTTGTTGATTGTGCGCGGGTTTTATTACTTTACTTAACCCATAATCTCATCGTTAACTTCTGCTGCAGATCAACAAAGCTGGGTTTTAATGTGGCTTTTGCATTTTATGTAAAGCTGAATAATTTTAATGCTTTACTAATGGTCTTGTGCGTCCTTCTTATTTCTCTGTTGCCCTGTTGATTGTGGCCGGGTTTTATTACTTTAACACCTAATCTTATGGTTACCTTTTCCTGCAGGGCAACAAAGCTGAGTTTTAATGTTATTCTATTTTATTTTGCGTTTGGATATTTTTAATGCATTACTGGAGACTTCGTACAGCTGCGAACATAAATATTGACCCACCTCGTGTCGATAAATAACGAGACAGTGAATGATGGCCTTTTAAAATAGTCATGCCATCTTAGGAACCCCGTATACATTTTCCAGATTTTTTAAAAATAGAACAGAGGAAGGAGAAACAAATGATTAAAAAAAAAAATCCATGCACCAAGTTAATGGTGTCCTCCATTCTTAAAAATCTATAACGGTTAGACTTGAACAGCTGTAGGTTGAAGTTTTGGGGGAAACAACTCTGGGGAAGTGAGTTCCAAAGAGATGCAGTTCAGGGAATAAAAGTGCAATATGGCAGCGTGACATTCTAGCCAAATGGACTACCAGATGCCCGTGTAGCACAGGGGAAGGCATGGAGAGATGGCAGAATGGATGCAACTTTGAGCATTTGCCATGAAAGTCTTTGTCAAATAATGCACGGGAAGCAACATTCCTTCTGACCTGTTGGGGTGGTAGTGTATTTGTGATAGCAAGGTTATTAATAATTCCAACAGCTTTGTTCTGAATTTTGTCTAGTTACTTTGGTGCAACCTCGCCACATCCACTCCACAAGGGTGAACAATATTCCAGCTGAGAGCGCATATGATTTGTAAACTATAGCTAACTGCTTGTCAGTGAAGAATGTACAAACTCCGTACAATAATCCAAGTTTCTTTGAGGCGGTTTCAGCAAGTGATCTGACACGAGAGGTCCAGCTGAGATATAGGGAAACTGGCAATATCTGTCTATTAGTAAATTGTATATAATTGGTTTTGCTAGCATTACACGAGACAAGGTTATTTTGCCCACATCCAGTGATCCTAGATAAGTCTTGATTTATGGAGACTGCTGTACTGAGTTATGGAGATATTAAACTTTGTAAATGGGTGTTTAGGTGCGAATGAACTGTGAAGCGTTGTGTCTTGTGCACATGAATGGATGGGATTATGGGTGACAGATAAGAGATCATTAATATGAATTAGGAAAAGGGTTGGAGCCAGAACTGACCCTTGTTGCACGCTGGCATTAATTGAGTGGAAATTGGAAAATACACCATCTGCTTTTACCTTTCTGCCTCTGAGATATGAGGAAATCAGAGGAACAAAAGATTATAGGCCATAGCAAGGGTGTTTGGTTAGTAGGGAATGGTGCCACACACTGTCAAAAGCTTTTGAAATATCAAGGGCTACTGCAGGAGTTTCTCCATGTTGGTCAGTTGATTGGTGGATGGTGTGAGTCAGGAGATTAAGCATATCAAGGGTGGATATTTCATGGCGAAAACCATATTGTCTTTCACTAATGAAGTTATTGGATTCAAGATGTTTAACTATGTGCTTATTACAATTTCAGATACTTTACCAAGAAAAGATATGATACCCATTGGTGTGTAAGCTAATTGGTCTGTAATCAGAGGGGTCAGAGCAACTTCCTTTTTTTAGAATTGGGTGGATATTGGCTTCTTTCTAAGTTTTAGGGAATGAAGAAGGACATATGCATAGTCTGAATAGTTTAGCTAGAACAGAAGCAAGTTCTGGGGAGCACCTTTTCAAAACAATTGAAGGTATTCCATCTGGGCCTGGAGATTTATTGGTTGGTAAATTGTCTAGGATGGATTTTACATATCAAGTTTGTATTTTATGTGGAGCAGTTTCGGGAGAGTCAAGTTCTACTTCTGAGATGTTCTGGCTGACTTCCTGTAATGTTAAATTTCTGGCAAATGTACTGGCAAGGATATTTGCTTTACCACGCGGGTCATTTGTAATATTACTGTCTGAAAATTTTAGTGGGGGAATGGGTGGTGCTTGTTAAAGTTACTATTTAAAGAATTGAGAGTTGACGAGAATATAATGTTGTCATTAGGATTGTTTAGTAGGTTAGATGCTTGGTTGTGATGAAAGCTTGACTTATTGAGATTTATTACTGCTTTTGCGTGGTGTCTAGCAATTTTAAATTGACTGATTCAGATTTTTATTTTATTTTAAGTAAGAGTTACATGCCAATGACTTTTTGGCCATTTCTCAGGCACAATCACTATCAAACCATTTTGCGGAGTCTGATCTTTTATATAACCGTTGACTTGCTATGACCAGTTGCATATCAGTTTGTATTAACCCCTTTGCACACTATAACGCAAAAAGAGTCATAACAGTGTTAGTGTGAAGAGGAACCGATGGTGCACTATGATACACTTGTCAGTGTTGTTCTGAAGGGATGCCAATTAGGCAGTTCTGGACAAAAATGTTCACCAAAAATTATGTTTTAGCATGAGATGTGTCAATATTTTGTGCAACATAGGGGAGGGTGTCTATTTCCAGGCCAACACTCAAAGAGTCGACATTCTCTCGGTTTTCGGTTGGGGGGGGTGTGATTTTGGGTGACACACTTGAAAGCTATTGGTTGTATCAGAATTCTGACTACACCACATGAAAGATTGTGAAATTCTGCATCTAGACATATGCTTAGCTCTTGCATTATGCAGGCAAAATTTTGTGCAAGAGTGTAGGGCATTTATTTTCACTGTTGAACAACAGTATTCTCACCTCATTTTGGTACTTTCACAGTTCTTTTATTCATCAGTATTGTGTGTTTTTATCAGCTTATATAGTATACACATGAGGGAAGGTGATGGTTTACAATTTATAGCATTATAACCAATTTCTGGGGAAAATAAAATACGAGAGAAAGTTTTCCTTTGTGCACAAGTCCAGCCTGCCCTCGTGGCATTTTCTCTAATCATGTCACACACACCTACAGAAAACTTACGGTGCAAGAGGGGATTAAGTCATAAATGTGGGACTGGGTAGAATTGATGTCACTAGAGAAGAAAGACTGCCATGGAATGTCAGCTAGATAATTTCTAAATCCATCCCAATCTTCCCTATTGAAAGTACCATCGGGTCACCTTGACAGGTTCAGAATGGGAAGGTTTGGGGGAGCTAACTAATGAGGCTTTAATAAGATTGTGGTCGGAGGATCCAAGTGGTGACAAGTACTTCTATCCTGTCTTGATCTGGATTATTTGTCAGGAATAGATCCAAGAGATGGGCATTATGGTCAGGATTATCTGGTATTCTGGTTGGTTGCTTTACCAGCTGTGTGAGATTATACGATTCTGCAAACAGCTCGCTTTCTAGACCAGTATCGTCGGTTGTGGCAGAGTGCGATAACCATTCTATATTGTTCACGTTACAATTACCCGAAATGGTAATTTCATTGCTAAGGGTGAGGCTAAGGTTAGTCAACACTGTAGATATGGAGTCAGTACACGAAATTCTGAAGAGGCACTGGGAGAGGAGTAGACTACACACATACTGTATTTGGTAATATTTGGTTAGTTTATGCAGTGAATAATCAAAATTAGTTTGTGAATTTCAAAACAGTGTCAGCTGCTAATTCAGATTTGATATAACAACATGAGCCACCCTTGTTACAGAAGTTTGTAAGGAGTTGGTAACAAGGACTAAACTCCTATACAGTATATCGGAAAAAGTCCGATATAGCCAGAAAGCAGTCCAGACTGCCTGACAACTTCAGCTATGTTCACCACAATTAGACAAGTAAAAGACATGTTTTTTAGTGCACAGTACAGTATTATTATACCATTTGATTAATGTAGTGAAGGTATAACACAGTACAATACTGCAATGGTGGTGAAAACCACTGATGCAATCCGTACTAATGTCTGATATATCGGAAAAAGTCTGGATTAGCAGGGGTAAGTCCAGATGTCGCTTTTATTGGAAAATCGCATATTTCTGACTGGCCTGAGCCCCAATTAGTCCGTTATAGTGAGGTCTTACTGTATTACCAAATATATCTGTGTAGTCTGTCACTCCCCCAATGCTCCTTCAGAACCCAGTGTATTTGACCTCATGTCCACACAATTGAGCAACCTTAACCTTGCCCTTGGCACCGAAATTACCATTTTGGGTGATTTTAATGTACAAAATATTGAATGGTTATTGATTTCTGCCAGGACTGACGATGCTGGTCTAGACTGCGAGCTGTTTGCAGAATCACTTAATCTCACACAGCTGGTAAAGCAACCAACCAGAATGCCAGATAATCCTGACCATAATGCTCATCTCTTGGATCTATTCCTTTCAAATAATCCAGACTAATACAGGATAGAAGTACTGTCACCACTTGGATCCTCTGACCACAATCTCATCAAAGCCTCATTAGTTAGCCTCCCCAAACGTCCCCTTTCTGAACCTGTCAGGGTGACCCGATGGCACTTAGGGCAAACTGGGATAGAAATTATCTTGCTGATTCCATGGCAGTCTTTCTACTCTAGTGATGCCAGTTCTACCCAGTCCCACATTAGCAACTTGATAGTAACCGATATGAATATACTCTTACCAAGTCAACAGTTGCCTAAAAGATCGAACTCTCCAAAATGGTTTGATAGCAACTGTGCCAGAGCAACAGATTAGCATATAACTCTTACTTAAAATGAAAACCATTTGAATCACTGTCAATTTAATATTGCTAGAAACCATGCAAGAGCTGTAATAAAGCTCGCTAAATCAAATTTTCTTCATAATGAAGCATCAAAACTTATTAACAACCCTAATAACAATAGAAAATTCTGGTCAGCTCTCAGTTATTTCATTAATAACTTTAACACAAGCCATCATCCATTCCCCCATTATAATCTTCAGATGGCAGCATTACAAATGACCTGCATGGGAAAGCAGATATCTTTGCCAGTACATTTTCCAGAAATTCTACTATAGAGGAAGTCAGCCAGAACATCCCAGTACTAGAACTCGATTCTCCCGAAATTGTTCCACTTAAAATACAGACAAGATACGTAAAATCCATCCTAGACTATTTATCTACCACCAGAGCTCCAGGCCCAGATTGAATTCCTCCAATTGTTACATCCTCTTTTGGTAAAGTATCTGAAATTTTAATTAATAAGCACATAGTTAAACATTTTGAATCCAACAACTTAATTAGTGATAGACAATTATGGTTTTCACCACAGAAAATCCACCATTGACATGCTCTATCTCCAGACTCATACCAGCCATCAATTAATCGACCTACATGGAGAAACTCATTCAGTAGCCCTTGATATTTCTAAAGCTTTCGATAAGAGTATGGCATCATTCCCTGCTGTCCAAACTCCCTTGTTATAGGCTAATGTCTTTTGTTCCTCTGCTTTACTCATATCTCATTGACAGAAAAATAAAAGCAAGAGTAGATTAACAATGGTGAACAACAGGGATCAGTTCTGACGCCAACTCTGTCCTGGTTCATATTAATGATCTTTTGTCACCCACAATCCCATCCATTCATATGCAGAGGACTCAACACTTCATAGGTCATTCACACTCAGACAGCAATATCAGTATCTCGTTCTCAACTCAAGAATTACCAGTGATCAATGAAAGGGGACAAAACAATTTTGTCTCATTTAATGCTAGTTAAACCAAATATATACAGTTTACTAGTAGACCGATATTGCCAGATTTGTGTATTACTTTCAGTGCTACTAATATTCCCATCTCCAAAAGTATTGAAATTCTTGGCATCTCACTTAACAATGCCCTTAGCTGGACCTCTTATGTCAGATTATTTGCTAAAACCGCCTGAAAGAAACTTGGATTATTGTACACAGTCCATAACTTCTTCACTGACAAGCAGTTTGTTATTTTTTATAAGAGTCATGTGCACTTTCAGCTGGAATATTGCTCACACTTATGAATGGATGTGGAGAGGTTGCATGAAGACAACTAGACAATTCAGAACAAAGCTGTTGGAATTATTAATAACCCTGCTATTATAAATAAATTGCCTCCCCTACAAGTAAGAAGGAATGTTGCCTCCCTTGCATTATTTTATAGATATTTTTATGACAAATGCTCAGACAAATTTGCATCCATTGTGCCACATCTCCATGCCTTCCCTCGTGCCACACGGGCATGTGTTAGCACTCATGACTGGAATGTCACTCGGCTTTACTGCAGAACTTCTGCCTATCAGAATTCTTTTTATTCCCTGAACTGCCTCTCTCTGGAACTCGCTTCCCCAGAGTTGTTTCCCTCCAAACTTCAACCTGCAGCTGTTCAGCTCCAAATGTTACAGATATTTTATGAATGGAGGACACTAGTAATCTGATGTATTGATTTTATTTTATTTTTTTCTAATTCGTTTTTCCTTCCTCTGTTTGGTTATTTAAAAAAGAAAAAAATTGGCATTTACTGGTAGACAGGACATAGTGGTTTATTTAAAATGAAAGATATTCCAGATTTATAAGATTGATCAAGTATGTGCTTTTTCATTGCACGAATTTGTAAGCCCATGTTTTAGTCCTCTTTTCTGCCTGGTGTATGAGGGAAAGGTATAATCTATATCGATTTGTAATGTGGCCTAGATGCCACGCCCACTTTCTTTGGAAGCTGGTGATTGGTTCATATCAAATGTTTGGGTGGCATCCACGTAATCATGATGAATGTGTTCTCAGTTTGTAATCGGGCCTGTACTTCTCTTCAGTAATGTTAATAATCAAGAAAATAAACATAAAAATAGTAAGAAGGAATTAGCATTCCACAGAGGATGCTAAAAAATTTAAATATTTACCATAAACTGTCGAAGTCAAGGATGCAATTCGTTTTTGAATGGAGCCTATTCACTATTTGTTTTGTATTAAACATAAATTTACTACAAACAAATGACACCAGACATAGAGCACAATAGTCCGTGAAGTACAGTGTGTATCGCCTAGTCATATCCCAAATCATTATATAACTAATAAAAGTCAGTATCATTATAGCTGTCCTTGGGCAGGTAAAGTGCTCAGGGGAACAGCCAGTCACTCGGCAGGATATTAAATGTTCCACCAGCCAGCTGATGTCATATCACAGCTGTTAAGTGTCAAAACCTGGTAAATTTCCTTATTTTTTTTTTTTTTTATTATCCAGTTACATACTGTACGGTATAATGCAGTACCAGTAAGCCTATACTGTCTTTTAAGATGCATGGTAGCTTATAATTATGAAGGCCATAGAAGTAATGGTTACCTATACGAAAGGTGTGGAAGTACCGACAGTGAACGTGTATGTACAGTACCAGACTCCAGCGATGTATGCCTTCTCATAATGGAAAGAGAGAAAGCAGCAGGATGGTGAGTAGGGAGTGTAAGTTGGCTGTTTATTTTCACAATACTGTTGCTTACAAAGATATGTATAATATGAGCATCAGAAAAATCTACATTTGAAAACCGTCATCACAGTGGCTGTTCCTTTTACCTCGCCATGGACTCAGCTTTAAGTTTTAAGAGTAATACAGTGATATGGGATATATATTGTCGTACAAACTGTAGTTGACTGAATATTGTACCTTGTGTTTGGTGTCATTTGTTTGTACCTACATTACGTTTGCCACAGTTAAAGAAATAGTGATTAGGCTTCATTCGAAAGTGAGCATGCATCCTTAACTTCGACCGTTTGTCGCACCTGTTTTACATTTATCCTTTCTATTGTGATAATGCCTTGAAATAATTTGCATTGTTATAATCCTAATAAATAACATTACTGTAGAGAAAATCTGATCTGTTAGTCAGCTCATCTAATACTAATAAATGGGCAGCTGCACAAACATTTGGTATGGACCAATCACCTGTTTTCAGATACAGAAAGTGGGCACGGCTTTTAGGTCTTACTAGCGACGAGTTGGTATGGTAATTCTGCATCAATAGGGAATAAAGTAGATAAATACATTTATTATATGCTAGGGGGAGACAAGGAATAAGCGGCAGAAGAGGTCTTTCTGCAGCTTCGGGTAGGATATCCCTACCAAGAATTATTTAATTTTTGTGGCATCCCTGTTGTTCCTATATCATCACCATAGCATTTGAAAAGCAAGTAGTGTATTGCATTCGCTAGAATGTTCCTAAGTTGGCTTTAGAAACTAGATAATCAGTTTTTGAAATCCTGGCACGTAAACATGAGCAATGGGATATACTGCGCACCACACGTGAAGTAACATATTACACTGTCAAATTGGGGGAAAAAAATGTTACTGGTTAGCTTCTAATATATCATTGCCTCATGTTACTCATTTCTCATAATTCCTAGTGTGATATACTCCCCCCCCTCCCCCCTCGATATGACGTTATGAAGTACAGTAATACCCCGATATACGATACCCCTAGATGTGATACCCCGGCTTAGCATTGGGGGTAGAAATACCACCATACCCTACCTAACTATGGCCAGACCCCGGTTTAACGATTTTTTTTTTTTTACTGAATTTTGTTTTACCGATTTTGATATTTTAGACTAAAATTGTGTGTTTAGGTTGATTTATAAGCCATTGTTAGACTTGGATTAATGTGTTTTAGCCATAGGTGGGGATTTTCAAATTTTGTTTATTGGTTTCAGTGAGTTATTTACAGGTTTTAGGCTTAGGTTAGCTTCCTTTACAGCTGTTAGGCATTTAGATTGGCTTTAAACTTGTTTTTGAACTCATCTGGGTGAGTTTTGGACTTGGTTTTGGGGGGAAACCCAATGCTGATAAATGCTTCCCACTACTTTACTTGTTAAAAGTACCCTGATATACGATACCCTTTCTAATGATGGGGTTTTACCTAAACAATTACATTGTTAAACTGGAGTATACCTGTACAGAATTTTTTACATTAATTCAATAAGTTTTCACAGAACAAATGGCAGAGCCGAGTGTCTGAAGTGATATGAAACTCTGCCATCACTTCATGGGGTGACTGTACATGTTTTTTTCTGGATATTTGCTGGTAGTGTCAAGTTAGTTTTATTCCAATAGGTTTTATTTTTAAACCCTTCTCTCATGCTGCTTTAAGATGGAGGAAGGAAGATACAGTTAGATGATAGGGAATTAGGATATTAGGAAGGATAGAGGAAGGAATGAAGGTTATGGATTATAGAAAAGAAGAATGTTAGGAAGGAGGGTAAGGATAGAGGAAGGAAAAATGAGAAGATTGGAGGAATAAGAAATATTAAGGATAGGGTGTGTTTTTACCAATACAGGAATTGAGCTAAGCTTGTGTTGTCTCCATATCAACATTTATCTAGTGTAGTTTTAAACACACGATTTTTTTTTTCCTGCACCACCACTTTGTCTACGTCATTCCAAATACTTATGCTTCTGTTCGGAAAACTGAACCTCTTAAGATCATTAAGACATCTACTTTTCCTCAGCTTGAAGTCATGACCTCTTGTTCTTTCATCATCCAACACAAAAAGATCTTCTCTATCCACCCTTTCCAATTCTCTTACATTTCTAATTATCGTGATCAAGTCACCTCTTTCCCTTCTCTCGCACAGTATTGGTAACTTAGTTTTTGCAATCTCTCTCTGTAGGGGAGTTCCCTTAAGCGTGGTATCATCCTCGTTGCCATCCGTTGAACCCTCTCTAGTTTATCAATGTCTGCTTCAAATGAGGTGACCATACCACAGCCGTATACTCTAGTCTTGGTCTTATCATGGTCGCTATCAACTTCCTCAGCATTTCCTCGACCATATAATTGAAAGCCACTCTCATGTTGGTCAGTAATCCATAAATTCCTCCAGTGAATTTGTGTACAGTATATGCTTTTCTGGTGACAAGTCATCCTGAATAATCACTCCCAAGTCTTTCTCATCTTTTACTAATTATCTCATTGCCCATTTTATATGTCCAGTGTGGTCTTTTTTCACTCATTCTCATTTCTATTACAGTAATCCCTCCACTATTCGACACAATAGAGCCAAAGGCATGTC
>JAGKTI010039192.1:0-10601 GCA_018397915.1 Birgus latro | reverse complement strand
TCGAAGCATGGATCATCGAATTGTTAATAAGAGAGATTGTGAGGTGCAGGGATATGAGCGGAGTTAACGGGTGATTTGGTGTAGGGGTTGAGGAGGGTTTGGGTATAGAGGCAGGGCTGGATTTAGTCATGGTGAGACCATGAAGCTATGGGTGGCTGTTGAGGCCCCATTTGGCAATTGTTTACAGAGAATAGGGCCGTGTAACAACTGAACCTGACAAGTATGCCCTCAAGATGCCTAACAAATCCGTGCAGAATTGGTTAAATCATCGCTTACGTATACAATAAAACTAAAGAAAAAAAATGAGGCCCTTTCAGACTGTAAGGCCCAAAGCTATAGCTTGTTTAGCTTATCCATAATTCCTGACCTGTATAGAGGGAAGAAGGGTTGAAAAGGGCACGTGAATTACTTTTACTGATGTAATGTATAGTATATGATGAAAGAATATAAATGATTTGGACTGTAGTATTGGACAGTGGGATTTCACTGTAAGCATGTGATACATGTGCAAGTTTTTTTTTTTTTTTTTTTTTTACGATGATTAATCATTTGTGGAGAAATTTTGCGGCAATAATCACTCCACAGTCCCAGATCTCCCTCACCCAGCCTGCCAGCCAGCTATCCCATTTACATAACCACACTCAGTTTCGTCCACCCCGCTGTTTTTCTCAAGCTTCCCTTTCCCACAGAGTGATATTCCTTTGTGACAGGATGGGTGACTCGTAGGGGCTATAGGTGTGTTTGATCCTAGTTATTGAATCTTGTTTGAAAAATGCAACAAACAGCTGGGCGACTTCCATCTTTATGTTTTCACACCGAGACACGAAATACAAGAAGTGCTGAGAAATATAAGAAATGTTGAGAGAGAGAGAGATGCGTAGATGGATGGACGGAAAGAGGAAGAGGGGAAGGGGAGGGAGAGAGAGGGAGAGAATGGACCGAGAGGTAGACTGACTCTCTGAGAGAAGAACGGAGAAAGGGGGAAACAGGGAGAGGGAAGAACAGAGAGAGGGAGAAGGAGACTGAAAGATGGATAAAGTGGAGAGAGAGAGAGAGAGAGAGAGAGAGGTGGGGGGTGTAGCAAGAGGGAGAAAGAGGATGGGGAAACATAGAAAGGGAGGCACAAGGAACAAGGAGACAGGATGAGACAGAAAGACGGAACGAGAGCGAGAGGGGTGCGCACAAGGAACATAAGAAGAGAGGATAACTGCAGTAGGCCGGTTGGCCCGTGCTAGGCAGCTCCTAGAAGAGTAACTGAACTACTAGGATGAGATAAGGACAGAAAAGAAGAAGGCTCCCCCCCGCCCTCCAAACCCTCCAGCCGAAGCCGGCAGGAAAAAGTCAGAAAGAACACCACGCAGCATAGAAAAACTGGCGTGGACATTTTATAGGAAAGTGTGAAAGGAGAACAGAGACTATCATAGTGTAACCTGAAAAGGAAAAAGTATGAATTAGTATTGGTTATAAGATTTTTTTTTTCTTTTTCTATACCCACCCTTTATTTGTCATATGCTTATCTAGCCTATGCTTGAAACTCACAATGGTAGGGGCAGCAACTACTTTACTAGGAAGCTTATTCCATTCTTCTACTACTCTATTACCAAACCAATTTCTACCTATTTCCTTATTAAAACGGAATTTTTCTAGTTTGAAACCATTACTTCTAGTTCTATCCTGTATGCTCACTTTAAGTACCTTGCTAATATCTCCCTTGTTTATACCCTTCATCCACTTAAACACCTCAATTAAGTCTCCCCTTACTCTACGTCTCTCTAATGAGTGCAGATTTAGTCTTTTCAGTCTGTCTTCGTATGACAGGTTTCGAACATCATGTATCATTTTTGTCATTCTTCTCTGTTCACTTTCTAACGAGTTAATATCCATTCTATAGTAAGGACACCAAAATTGTACTGCGTAGTCTAAATGTGGCCTTACTAATGCTAGATATAGTTGTAGGAGAAAGAGAGGAAGGCGAGGAGGCACAAGGAGAAAGGAGACAGAAAGATGGAACGAGAGATGGAGGGGCGGAGGCACAAGGAAAAAGGGGGAAACAGAAAGATGGAACGAGAGGGGAATGGAGAGAGTGACAGAGGGAGGGGGGAGACACAAGGAGAAACGGGGAGACAGTGGTGAAACGAGAGAGAGAGAAAGTGTGTGTGTGTGTGTGTGTGTGTGTGTGTGTGTGTGTGTGTGTGTGTGTGTGTTCAGCTGTCCCCAAACAGTGAAATCAATCGGTAGTGAAAAAAATATACATGTACAGACATTTTTTCCAATCGTCACCATCCACTCAGTTGATGTATTGCTACCTTCAAGTGACTCAACACTGAGTGGCAAGTCATATAGCCCGAGAAACCATTTACTAAGCTGGGTATTAACTGTACAACCTGATCGACGCCAGGTGGTTTAGAGGGTTGAGGCACATCGTTCGAGGGGTGGTTGAGGTTTGTTAAATAATACCAATACAGGATGAGCAAGTGGTAACCAGCGTTATCTATCATTTATCTATCTTTCTATGGATTATGTAACCTAGCCCAGGGCCCCTACGTTTCTGATGGGCAATAAAGGATTAGATGATAAGATAGAAACCAGCTTTTATGTAAAAACGTTGGATTCTTTTGTTACACGAATAGTATATTATTATTGCTGTTGTGATTAATATTGTTATTTATAATAATAATGATATTATTATTTTTATTATTATTATCATTTATTATAATTATTTTTTTATTATTATTATGATGATGATGATGTGAGTGAGGTGGAGAGGGGGGGAGAGGGAGAGGGAGGCTGAGGATGAGATGGAGGGATGGAGTGGAGAAGTATATGAGAGAGGGAGGTGTGAGTTATTTATTACTCTTGTTTCCACTTGAGGTTGCTGTATACCTAGTGACAAGTCAATTGGTTTCCTGTAACACAGGAAACTATTTACAACGCTGGGTGGTAACCATATAGCTAGATAACGGGATGACGTGTAGCCTAGTATGGTGCCCTTATTAACTGGGTGGAGACGCAAATGCAGCATCCGCCCAGGAGCTAAAGTTCCACTCTGATCCCCGCGCCTCTCTGTGTGGCAAAGAGCTGTCAGCCGCATGGGAACAGCATATGGGACGGTCCTGCAAGGGCGGTTGCTTGCCTGCGGTTGATGGGTTTGCTCGATCAGAGAGAACACGACAACAACCTCTGCCTTTCTGTTTTCGTCTGCTTTACATGCTGTTCTGTCTAACATTTTTGCTGTTGTCTTTTTCACTATCAGTTCCTCTCACGTGGTAGCAAATCATGTGAAAAACTATTTCTAGTTCCAGAGAGAGAGAAAGAGAGAGAGAGAGAGAGAGATTTACTTGAGAAATCAGATTGCATATAAGAGTGAAAACAACCAGAATGTGTTCTTTTTATCAACAAAATTATCAACTGGGCTTCCCGTGGGCGCATGACGCGAGGATGCAAGTCGCCATGACACTCTTCCCGAGACGCCGGTCAGTGTATGGTGTGTGTGTATTTTGTCCTTGGTCGTCTTCTACTCCATTTTCGCTTTACGGCATCACATCACGGTATTGGTATGTTGTACACTGCTCTTGCTATTTTGTCGCTTAGGGGTTTATGTTTAATTGGTTACAGCCTTTTTCGGGAAATGTTCAGTTTCTGCCTTCTTTGGTTACACCATTTTTCGGAAAATTTTCAGTTTCTGCTTTATTTGGCTACAGCGTTTTTCGGTAAAGTTTCAGTCTGCCCATAATCAAGTACGTGTGTGTGTGGGTGTGTTATTTAGGAAATACCGGGGGGAAGGGCTTGTAGCTCCGTCATCTGTGTTAAAACAAGCCTACCCAACCTCCTCTAAAGTTCGGGTGGAACATCATCATCCTAACTTTACCTTAGTCTAATTCAATTAACCATTAAAATCCATTATTAAAAAAAAAAAAAACTGATCTTTGGCAAAAACTGAAACAATACCCCAGTTTCTATTATACAGGTTGTAAGTTACTACCTTTCAGCAGTGACATGGTGTATCGATAGACTTGTAACCAGAACCAAGTAAGTTCTAGCTTAGTTAGCCAGTAACAGATTAAACAAAACAAAAATGTAAAGCCAGTATCTCCGCTGAACTGAACGTAGGGAAGATAGGGTGTAGACAAAACGTATTAACAAAAAAAATTGCGCATGGAATGACAGCAAAAAAAAAAAAAAAATCGACAGTTACATTATTATTACTATTATGTAAACACGGTGTTTAACTGTATACGTTCTGAGTTTCATGTATATGTAGTGAAGAATGTTGCGTCGCCGAGGACGGTATTCAGGATTTTATTTATTACCACCTGCGTTGCAAAGCGAGCGGAGTGGTATTGTTCTCAGTTGTGAGGTTGGCTGGCTGGTTTTGTTTGTGTTTTACAACCTGAATTTGTGTCAAATCAGAAATGCAGGTGCAAAATTGTGTGCAGAGGAAAAACTTCCTGGCTATGCGGGTGGCTAGATCCCATCGTGAGATGGCTTTTAGTTTGTTCATTTATTTATTTATTTATTTATTTTTTTTTACAGGCGACTTGTTATTTTCGTCACCATATAGCCATCCGATTGACCAAGAAAGAACTCATTTGTTGGAACCTCTTTTTCTCTCCGTATGCGATTGGTTTCTTATATTGCAGTGAGTTAACCTAAAATAATGATTTTTGTGGTGGTGTTTGAGAGATATGACTTAATTATTTTGTTCAGCTAACACAGCTAGGCGCAGATGTGACCTAGTTATTGTTTTATTCATACCATTATTAATCCAAGACCTTTTTAGTTTCGACGCTTGATAAGTAACTTTACTGTTTTTGTACCCAGATGATTTCTGATGTCTGAGATGTGATTCATAGTTTCTGATATTGGGGATGTGGGGAGCATTTTTTTTCTTTTTTTTGTAACTGATTTTTTTTTTTTTTTTTTTTTTGTAGATTCGTCCACCTTCTGAGAAGAGTGGACACGGGCTAACTGTGGTTGCCTAGGTGTGGCATTACTTAGCTTCTGTTTTGTCATTGCATAATTATTCTTTAAGCTGATAACTTCCGAGTATTGTAATTGCGTATTTGTTGCATTAGATAGCCTTATATGCCTGACTAAAATACGACGTAATTGCTGGAGAAGACTATATGCAGTTTAGTTTATATAGCTGATAAGTTTATTTTACATCGCTTGAGCTATTTGAGATGTATTCTAGGTCGTATCCAGAATTTATATTCAGGGAAGGACCACCCCCAACTTTTTTCTCTTTTGTGTGAGAGCATATTAATAATCATTACTGTTATTTAATGACTTGAATCCCTTGTCGTAAAGCATGGCTTACTTGTTGCTGCTGCCACTAGACGATGTTGTTCAATTAGGGAAGTGAAGGAGAAAAATAAGAGCCAAATAAAGCCACTGTCCTTGATTGAATAAAATGGTCTGGAAATAATGGTAAACCAAAGAATACGTTACCAGAGGAAGAGGGATGTATCGATTAGCTTTCTTGTCTGAATTGCATCTTTTATTATTATTATTATTGTGGGGGAGAAAGGGAGTGGGATGGGGTCAGATAATCTCTCTAAAATGCATCTGTATTGGACTGCATAGATTTTATTTTTGAAATGGCGTAATAGTTTCTTTCGCAGGAATATTTAAAGATTACCTCATCATGTTTCGAGTGCAGTTTCTCTCTCTCTCTCTCTCTCTCTCTCTCTCTCTCTCTCTCTCTCTCTCTCTCTCTCTCTCTCCTTATCAGTCTATCCAACTCTAATGCATAGTTGTCGCTCTTCTGTGAAATATATAAAAACCTGAAATATGACCGTCTTCCTCAGGGTGTGGCAGGGGTAGCAGGCAGGATGTTGCTGCCAGTTCTCGTCAGTAAGTAATACTTTAAATTTCCACGATTTTTTTTTTTTAATTGGGATACTTTGAAAGATTGTTAAGTGTAGAGGAGGAAAGGGAGGCTGAGATTGTGGCAGATGGAAGGGTGCAAGGAATTGATGTGTTGGGATAGTTGAATGAATCTTTGATCATGATGGAGGAAGCGCAAGAGGCAGTAAAGCAGATGAAAACGGAAAGCTGCAGGTATGGACGGGTGTGCTGTGGAATGCCTGAAAGGTGGGGGAGCGACTATTGTTGACTGGTTAGTAAGATTGTTGAATGTGTGCTTTGTGCAAGGTATGGTGCCAATTGACTGGGCAAGTGCTTGTGTGGTCCCATTGTATAAAGGTAAGGGTGATAAGTATGAATGTACTAGCTTTAGAGGTATAAGTCTGTTGAGTGTTGTAGGTAAGGTGTATGGTAGAGTGTTAATTAAGAGAGTTAGAGAGGGTACAGAGGGAGTGATTGGTGATGAGCAGTGTGGCTTTAGGAGAGGGAGGGGATGTGTGGATCAGGTGTTTGCTGTGAGACAGGTGTGTGAAAAGTATTTAGCGAAAAGTAAGGATGTGTTTTGGGCATTCATGGATTTAGAGAAAGCATATGATAGAATAGATTGGGAGGCTTTGTGGAATGTTTAAAGATTGAATGGGCTTTATGGCAGGTTACTAAAAGGAGTGAAAAGTTTTTATGTAAATAGTAGAGCGTGTGTAAGAGTGGGAAATACTGTGAGTGATTGGTTTCCCGTGAGAGTGGGGCTGCGGCAGGGATGTGTGATGTCGCCTTGGTTGTTTAATATTTGTATGGATGGTGTTGTAAGGGAGGTGAATGCAAGAGTGTTAAGTGGAGGACTGAGTCTGGTGAATGATGGTAGAGAGTGGATTCTGAAGCAGCCGCTGTTTGCGGATGATACTGCACTGGTGGCTGATTCAGAGGAGATTTTGAGACAGTTGGTAGAGGAGTTTGGAAGGGTGTGAGAAAGGAGGAAACTGAAAATAAATGAGAATAAGAGTAAAGTGATGAAGTGTACGAGGTTGGTAGATGGTAGGAGGATGAATATAGTTTTTAATGGTGAGTTGCTTGAGGAGGTTGAGTGTTTTAAGTATTTAGGGTCACATGTTGCTGTGGATGGAAGAATAGATGCAGAAGTGAAGTTTAGAATTAATGAAATTGGAAAGGTGCTGGGAGGAATGAAGTGTTTAGATGTCGTTTACTCAGAATGGATGTAAAAAGAAGGCTGTATGAGGGTATTGTGGTACCGACTGCATTATATGGGGCTGAAACATGGAATATGGGTGTAGCAGAGAGGAAAAGTTTGAATGTAATGGAGATGAGGTGTCTGAGAAGTGCGTGTGGAGTGACGCGTATGGATCGAGTGAGAAATGATGAAGTGCGAAGGAGAACTGGAATTGTTCGGGAGATGGCCGATGGAGTTGAGCAGAGGGTGTTGCGATGGTTTGGACATATGGAGAGAATGGATAATGAGCGATTGGTGAAAAAGATAACTAGATCTGATGTGAGAGGTGTAAGGCTGAAAGGAAGACCACGAATAGGATGGATGGACAGTGTGAAGAGAGCGTTGGATGCGAGAGGGTTGTCTGTTGAGCAAGGAAGAGTGGCTGTGCGTGATAGAAATGAATGGAGAGAAATTGTGAATGAATAAATGATGATGCAGCCCTGAGGGGATATTCTCCTGCATTTTGTCTGATCAGGTCAGGTGCGGTTAAGGGGCTGGATCCATTATGATGTGGCAGAGGTAAACCAGCTTTGCTGTCGGGCACTGCTGCGGATGTCACTGACTGCACTGCGTAGTTGACCCTCGTGCAGTGTGGTGCGGTGAGGATCTGTCCCTTCTCCCCTTTAGGACTAAGATGCGAATGAATGTGTATGAGTGGATAAGTAAATTGGTAGTGTGTTGACCTGTCTCGGCTATACCTCCCTTTTCTTGGGGGAAGCAGCCTAGGTATATAGATAGATAGATTGGGATATTACACAAAAAATGCCAGTCCACAACAAGCGTGTTATATAGATTGGTATGATGATTTGACACATTATTTTTATTTTATTTATCTTTATGTGTGCATGCTTCGTTCATTGTTATCCTGCGAACTGCTTCGTTATCATAATTTTTCCTCATCGTCTCACATGTTTTAATAGCTGACAAAAGTGGGTAAATGTAATGTCCCCATCTTATTCTTAACGCAACGCAGCCTCCCATATAGCACCGTCTCCAAAGGATATTAGAACATAAACTTAATTTTTATCCAAGCTAGTCTGCCCCATGTTGTTTTAAGGGCATATCCTGTGACCTTTCGATATCCGTGTTGGCACAGCATCACAAGGGATAATTTAGTAACATTACATAATCTAAAGGTGAATGTGGGGAAGAGTAAAGTGATGGTCTTCGAGAGAAGTGAAGCCAGTGAGTGTACAGTGAGATTGGATGGGAAGGAAATGGAGAATGTGAGTGAATTTAAGTACTTGGGCAGTGTGATGAGTAAGGATGGTAGTCTGGAGGGTGAAGTGCTCGAAAGGGTACAGCAGGGAAGGAAGGTTGCTGGTTCGTTGAAAGCAGTGATAAGAAACAGGGAGGTGAGCATGGAAGTGAAAAAGTTGTTACATGACAGTATTGTGATACCAACTCTGACATATGGAAGTGAAGCTTGGACCCTGTTGGAGGGACAGAAGTCAAGAGTGAGAGCAGTGGAAATGAGTTATTTGAGAGGAGCATGTGGAGTCACATGGAGAGACAGACTAATAAATGAGGAAGTGAAGGAGCATTGTGGTGTGCTTGAGGACGTGATGGGAAGCGTTAGGAGAAACACGTTAAGGTGGTTTGGGCATGTGGAGAGGATGGAGAGTGAAAGATTGACGAGGAGAGTGTATGTGAGTGAGGTGGAGGGGGTGAGAGGGAGGGGGAGGCCGAGGATGAGATGGAGGGATGGAGTGGAGAGGTATATGAGAGAGGGGGGTGTGAGTTGGGAGCGTGGTAGTGAAATGGCAGGGGACAGAGTGACATGGAGGCGATTTGTTTGTGGCCACCCCGTTCGGGATTGAGGCGTCTGGCAATAGATAGATAGATAGACATAATGTTACAAGGAAAGAAAAGGCGAAGGAAAAAGTAGGAGCAAGAGACAAGAGAAACTTATAGAGTAAGAAGAGGCGAGGGGAACTTAGGAGTAAGAACAAGTGAGGGGAGCTTAGAAGTAGGAACAAGAGGCGAGGAAAACGAGTAAGAACAAGAGGCGAGCGGAACATCAGAGTGAGAACAGGAGGTGAGGAGAACTTAAGAGTAAAAAAAAAAAAAAAAGGTGAGGGGAACCCATGAGAAGGAACAAGAAGCGAGAGGAACTTAAGAGTAAGAACAAGAGGCGAGGGAAAACTAAGAGAAAGTGCAAGAGGCGAGGTAAACTTACAAGTAAGAAACAGGAGGTAAGAACTTGAGAGTAAGAACAAGAGGCGAGGGAACTTAAGAGTAAGAACAAGAGACGAGGGAAAGTTAACAGTATGAACAAGAGGCGAGGAGAGCTCTACTACTCTCATGTCTTTCTTTCAAAACAAATTCTGGTTACTATAGGAATTACTCATAACTTTTTTATATATATAGTTTTATAGGAAAGACAAAGGGCATGGGAAGTTTCAAAGCTCTCCTTTCTTAGTCCTTCCTGTGATACAAAAATTAGTTACGAAAGCAAATTGAAGTTATATATATCAGGCCTAAAGTCGTACCCTAAAATTATTTTATTAATGCCGAGAGAGAGAGGGGGGGGAGGGAGAGACTAAATTTCGTGTTTTGTTTCCTTTACACCATGCTCTGTTTATCCCGCTCACTCTTATTTCGTATATTTAACCTTCCTGTCCCCAGATGATTTAATTAAGGAGAAGGACAGACTTTTCGACTTGAAGAGTTACACATGGCTTTAACCAATCCCTTCACTTCTGTTGGGCTCTGCTAAGCTTAGTAATGTCATCTGGCAGTAAAAACAGATTTAAATTAATTGACTGTCTGGAAGGGTGTTTAGGTATTTATGTGCAGACGCTTGGGCTTGGGAGGTGGAGTTAGGGGTGTAGAATGATGGTTCGTTTCACTGGGCAGGCCATGGTTAGTTCTCACAGTTTCATATCTACTCTTTCGTTGTTTCTGGGTCCCACTTCACCTCATCAGTTATGCATGGTAGTAGGTGGGAGTAAAGGGTTTTTGATGATGATAATGTTTTTGGTGCTGTTTTTGATGATGATGTTTTTGCTGATGATGATGTCAATGATATGTTTGTGACTTACCCACCATTTTCATTTTCACAGTTGTTGCTCAGTTGGTGGCAGGAGCAGACTGCGGGAGATATCCACCACGAGGTACGTACTTTACAGCTAAAGTTACAAGTGTTTGGTACAGTGATTGGCACATTGTGTAAATTATGACAATAGAGTAGTTTATGGATTTTTGTAAGTCTAAGTACATTATAAGTATCCTGAAACAATCCCTTGCACTCCCTCCTCCCTCCCTCCCTTCCTCCTAGCTTCTTGAATCCCTCCTTCCTAGCATCTTGTACTCCCTCCTTCTAGCCTCTTGAACTCCCTCCTTCCTGGCTACTTGTACTCCCTCCTTCCTTTCCTCCCGCCTAGCTTCCTGAACTCCCTTAATCCTAGCTCTTGTACTCCCTCCTTCCCTCCCTTAGCTTTTTGTACTCCCTCCCTCCAAGCTTCTTGCACTCCCTCCCTCCAAGCTTCTTGCACTCCCTCCCTCC
>JAGKTI010039191.1:0-10601 GCA_018397915.1 Birgus latro | reverse complement strand
GAGTACTGATGACATTAGCAGCTCTGACTATTGTTGGACATTGACAGTGCTGATAGATGATACAAGTCGCAACCTGAAAGCCCGGACGAATTAAAAAAAACAAAAAAAAAAGAGACAGAGACTCAAAAGTGACGACCTGCGGTTTAGGAGGTAATGTGTCTAACTCTGGGTATAGGCTTCACAGCCTGCTCGCAAGGCCTAGTAGTCCTCCTACATACCATACACCTTTACATGTCACCACTTCGGCGCTAACACCCACGGTCCCAGTTGAATAAATGCTAGAGCTGTCACATACATGACTGGTGTATTTGTATTAGCCGGGGTATTTTCACATGTCAGTGGGTCCTCTGGTATATCAGTAATATCTGATTTCATGAAATTCAAATCCTTAAACTGTTTTCTGCCCCAGTGGTGATATTAACCTGGGTCTGGTAGGACTGCAGACCACCTCTCTACCGATCGAGCCGCCACAATTATATGATACTTGTCTACATTAAATTCCATTTGCCATTTATTGCTCCATTCATGAAGCTCCTTTTAATTTTTCTTGCAGCTCTTTGCAAGAATCTGTGTTAGTAATTTTTGCATCATCTGCAAACATATTTAGATAGCTTCCATTTCCAATGTTACTGTCTATGTCATTTACACGTTTACTAAAAACATAATTGGGCCAGCACTGGGCATTGTGGAACTCCGCTAGTGACTTCCCTCCATGACAAGTAATTTCGCCTTAACCCGCCGAGTCCCACCGATGTGCGATACACTTCGCTACTTTTTTCTGAGGACAGACCCAATGACGTGCATTGTACATCACTCAATTGCAAGGCCCACTGTGCACACATTTTTCAACATTCGCGGGGGATTTTTGGTAGGCATATGTGGGAGACCTTCCTCTACCTGCTGTCAAGCAGAGATACTGCCTGGCCCCACCTAACCCCCCCTCCCCCAACACTGGGCAGTTGCCATGTTAGCTGTAACATGGCCAGTAAAGGTGCGTTGCCCCACGGTCTCTCCAATGACGAAATTCACGGTGGAAGTGATTCCTAAGGTGGAGGACAAAGAAACAAAGCTGGAGGTAGAAACAAACAAAAGTGATGAGGTGGTAATGTCGTAAAGGAAGTTGCCATATACAGGATTTTGGGTGAGTGAACAATGCTTATAAACGCCTATATTATTGTGTGAAAACCAATATAGACTTGTACTACACAAAAATTCTTACCATATAAATTAAATAAACCGTAATTTAAAGTGGCTTGAATTAGTTAACCCTTCCACAGTTCGTTTTTTTTTTAGCCAGGTTCCCAGAAAAAGAAGGAAAACGTAAGGTTGAGTGACACCTGTATCAACATTTCTAACTTCAGGATAGCGATTTCTCTATGAATTTTCGATGTTTCTCACCAAAAGCGGAGGTTTCAGCCAAAAAACAAAACGTCGAAAATCGGTCCGGACCTGGGGGTAGGCTGGGTAAAAAACCGGTCGGGACTGTTCTCATTTCCCTTTTTCTGAGAAAATCTTGCATCCAACAGTACAGATTGCCTTGGAAACCTCCTTGATGGTACAGTTTTCATAAAAGTCTTTGTTGTGGTACTCTATCAAATGCTTTCTTGGAATCTAAATAGATACTGTCCACCAATGCTTCTCTTTTCTGTAATGTTTCTGTGACTCTATAATAGGAGCTTAATAGCCTAGTAACACATGATTTTCCCTTTCTAAAGCCAAACTGCCTTTCTGTTATACTGTGTTCTTCTAGATGGTTAACCCAAACTTATCTTGTCAGCTTTTGTAGTACCTTACTCAGTGATACTGGTCGGTAGTTCAGTGGTTTCTGTCTATTCCCTTTCTTGAATAGGGGAACAATATTTGCTTTCTTCCAAATATCAGGTTATTTACATTGACCTAAGGATTCCTTGAATACTAAATACAATGATCTACTCAACTCTTCTTCACATTCCTGTAGCGCACAACCCGAAATTTCGTCAGGGCATTCTGCTTTTCCTTTGTCGAATTTACTCAACTCTTCCCGTACTTCTTTTTCTGATATTTGTATATCTGGTAATACGTGTAGGTATGCATGTTCCATATCGTTTCTTTCAAAATAATTTTCTTTTAAAAAACTGACTGAAAGTTTTTATTTAGCGCTTCACAAATATCTTTCTTAAGTGTATAGATGATCCCTTCATCCATAATGGACTGTTTTTTATCTCTGAATTTGGTTTTGCTTCGGATATGGCTGTAAAATAGCTTAGGTTGATCACTACTTTTATTTATAATGTCTTCCTCAAACTGTCTCTGAGCCTCCCTCCTTATCTTTGTATATTCATTTCTTGCCTATTTATAATTGTTATATGCCCTCTCACTATTGTGTCTTCTGTATCTATTCCACAATAAGTCTCTTTTTTCCTTTGATTTTTTTTTATCATTATGTATCAAACCAATTCTTCATTTTCATTTCTGTTTCTTTGTGCTGAGGGATGTAATTTTGGACTCCTATTTCAGAAAGATCACAGAAGTTTCTACATATAATATTTAAGTCTTGTCCTCTAAGCTTCTTTTCCAAATCTGTTTCTAAGAAGCACTTCAGGTACTTCAGGTCATGGTAGCTGCCCTTCTTGTAGTTTAAACTCATTTTGTAACTCTGCTGTTAATGTCACATGCATTCCTGAAGTTATAATTTAATACTGCATTGTCGCTTTTCCCGAATGGGGGGTGATTAATATATTGTCAATTTCATTTTCTTGCCTAGTAAATATAAGATCTATTACTGATGGACCATCAAGACCTCTTTTTCTGGTGTTTTCCTTTACATGCTGTGACAGGAAAACTCCTGCACAAGATCTAGGAGCTTTTGATCCCAACAGCTTTCATGGCATTTTACACCTAGAGTATTCCAATTTATATTTGTACTGAAATCTCCAGTCAGTATGATTCTTTCATATTTCTTTCCCATTCTGTGTAGTAATGTTCTCTGAATTGTACATTCTGCCAGGTCTTCATATTTGCCTCTTTCTCAGTGTTTGTTTTGGGTGGCATGTATAAATTTGCCACAGTTAATTTCCCTTCAGATGTGTTAATCTCCAATGCAGTCAGTCCTGCTTGTGAGGTTATATCTAGTTTTATTCTTTGACTTGTAGATTTTTCATCATTAAGATTATAAATCCTCCTTCCTTTCTTAAATTTATGTCTCTTCTCCGTATATTGTATTCCTGTAAGTTTAGGGTATCGTTTGATACCTTTGGGTTAATTTTGTTTCAGTTAGGGAAATAATATGTGGTTCGTTTTCTTTGGTATAGTCTTTTATCTCAAATATAATAATTTAGACACCATTCCACCTTCATTTGAGTACATAACTTAATCATCTTGTTTAGATACTTGTCATAACTTGAGTGTACTGCCTTCCTCCTTTTTATTCCCTGTTGGTTATGTACCACTTTTGTGCCTGCAACCCAATTACTTTGTAAAAAAAAAAAAAAAAAAACTCTCTTATCTTCCCCCATTCTTTGTTTTTGCCTCCTCAGCCTTCTCTTTTAGTATTCCCAATTCCTTTTGAGTTAGGCATCTTTTTATCCATACTTTTTTAAATTCCTCTTTAACCATGAGTTTGTTTGCATTTTTTTAGTATTTCCTCTACAGTGTTCACACTCCGGAAGGTTACTTTCTGGGGCCTTGGCTTATTTTTCCCATATTTTCCTAGTCTTTTGTGTTTCTCTACATCTTTATTACAGATTTTCTCTGATACTTCCTTCAATATGCTCAATATATTTGCCATCTCGTTCTTTTCTGTCGAAATTTTGTTTTTTATTTCTTCCTCATCTGTACTAGTGATTACTATAGACTTGCTGATATCTGCTGATTTTTTTAACCAATTTTGAGTTGGTTTGGATTATTTTTTCACTACCTTTCTAATGCATTTTTCTTTGACTCTTGTTTTTAAGTCTTTCTTTACTTTCACCACATCAGCATACGCAACATACGTTATTTCCACATCATCTTTGTAACTGCATCCATTCAATCACCTGGGTTTTCTCTTCAGTATCACTGTTTTGGTCTATGAGACTGCTTGCTTGCCTAACTGTCTCTGTATCATTTCTGAACTCCTCCATTATGCTCTCATGGGTGTAAACTGTACATGCCATTTCACTAATCTTCCCTCAAAGTAAACCCACCTCAACTGACAGCTTATCTATTGTAGTCTTTCTAGTTTAATTCCTTTACTAATTTTTCATTTTCCTCCTTCTACATGTGCAGCAATTGCTTTCTAATTTTATCAATTTCACTCTGAAATGCCTTCTCCAATTTGTACACCCTTTCTACTAGTTTATATTACCATTTGAACCAGTTCCTGGTAGAAATCAACATCCTGTTTTCTACCTTTATCCCATTTCTTAACTCCTATATTTGCTTTCCTATAGATGGTGATCATCTTGTGGTATTACTGAGAATAAAATTCTACTTAGTGTGAATCACTTTAGTACTCGCCTAAGGTAGACGAAACAGCTTGAAGCTTGATTAGCACATTCCTGCACTAATTGGCTGTATTCTGTTATTTGGACAGCTTTTGCTTAAAATTGTTCTACTGTATTAGAACACAATTTAGTTTAACCTAGTACAGAGCCTGACTAATATAAAGATAGTGTTTAGGTGTGGCCGGTTGTTGCCAAGGGTGGCGAGGTGACAGACGTGTTGACTCTGAAGCTGCCTGTGTGTCTGTGTGGGTGGGTGGGTGAGTGGGTGTGGTGTAAGGTGTTTGTGGAGGCATGGTGGCATGGTGGTGAGCTTAGCCAGTCTGCCTCAAGATCGTTGCTACAGTAACCACACTCATGCCACACTTTAAGCCTAACTTTTTTAAGTATTTCAGTGCTTTTAGAGTATGATACAAACACTTAGATGGTGTAAGCCCATTCAAGGGTATAGCTTCAATTCAGTTATTTAAAGTGTTCATACTATACCATGTAAAGAATACTTTGGATTTAAAAGTTACAAAGTCTGTTCACCTATTTTCACACAAAAAGATTTCAGTATTTTGAAAGTCTTAGGTAAAAATGAGTAATTGGTTGTCTGTCATCTAGATAAGGGAAGAGGGGTTGTGCTACTTAATAAAGTTGATTATATTGCAAAAATGCATGATATTTTGAAAGATTCCACTAAGTTCATAAAGTCATTAATGCTAACCTTATAAAACTGAACATGAAAATAGAGGATATATAATCAGGCTAATAAAATCCATGGTTAAACAGAAATTGTCTCAGAAGAAGCTTCAAAATCTTAGAAACTTGTGGCTCATCACCAGCTATTTTTTTTTCCTTGGGGCTTAATGGCCATCATCCACTTGGGGGATATTAGGCCAAATAAGGTATGATGATGAAAATAATTAGGGCAGCCTAATGTCACACTACCGGCCGAGCTCTTACCGCAGTCGTGGCGGGAGCATATGATAGAATGCTCTAAGATCGGCTAGACGTGCCTCCTCCGCGCGGATGATCAAGAGGGTCTGATCTCCTCACCCATGTCAGCAGCCCGGAGCAGATCGTAGAGGGTGGTATAGGTCGTGGCTCCGAGCTGGTATGACAGGGTGTGGGCATTGAGGGCCAGGAGGTGGTCGTAGGAGGCTACATCTAGCCGATCCTTCAGGTCTATGATTGGAGGACGAGATGGAGGGCCCTCCACTGCTGGAGGAGGGGAGGACTCACGAATCTCCATCCCTGCCGAGGAGCCAGTCGACGCTTCTTCGCTTCTTCGGCCATGGAGGCAGTATCTGAAGAATCCTGCCCCTCCTCCGTCATCGATGGTTGCTCGTGTACTTCTGCTGTGGTCTGATCCATGGTCTTAGACAGTGCTGGGTCATCAACAGAAGAGAGAGTGGCAGTTTTCCTGTTGAGGGGGGCCTCGAGTCGCAGCATCTTCTTCGGGGTCTGACAAGGGGCAGCAGATTGTCGATGCCAGGCCCGACGCTCCCGTCGGCGGGGAATCGAGTGTATGTCGAGGACGAAGTACTCGGGGATGACATGGCGAGACGGCCCATTCTCCTCAAAGATCTTGGGAAGGAGAATGCACAAAGCCCCCTTATCACCCCCACAAAAAGCCTTCGCCATCGCGATGCACATCTCCACGAGGAGATTTAGCTGCTCAGGATTCCCAGGATCCCTGGCCCGATGTCCCCGAGCAGCAATTCTGTATGGATTACCTTAAGTTCACAAACAACCCATTCTTCTCATACCCGTTATGGCTGCATTTATAACCGCCTTCTTTAAATTACCTAAGTTTTTAGTACCCATCCTTTCGGAATTGAATACCAACGAATACACAGTTAAAAATTCATATGAGCGCTTTAATTTTTCTCTCTGGGTTCAGAGACCAACCTCCTCCTACAGTTTTGATGTAACCTCATTGATTAGTAATGTTCCCATGAATGAATCAATAGATTTCCGTGTAGATTTGATTTTTAATGATGTGAAAAAATTCATGGATATGAGTAGGAAATTCTTTAAGAAATTTATTAACGTTTGTGTTAAAGAGAGTGATTTTTTGTTCAAAAATGAGTGGTACAAACTGATAGACGATGTGGCTATGGGCTAATGGGTAATGTTTTTCCCTGCTGTAGGGATAAGAAATGGCTGTATAATTGTCCTGTATGTTTTAAACCTATCCTTTATCAAGTCTTTCAAACCCAGTGTGTCCAGGCATCTCGAAATGAATGGATCTTGAATTTGTCTCTCTTTTATCTTGTTTTTGTTTATTTCTTGGAAGGAATAATATGCAGGCCCCTGGCCTTTGGTTGCATCTTCCTTGCATTAAAAAAAAATTCAGGTGACATCTGCTTATATTTCAAAATGAAAGCCATGCTCCACTATTCCTGTGCTACCCAAATAAACATCAGAGCATAAAATTTACCATGGAATCGGAAGTTAACGATAAACTTTTCTTGAAATATTAATACAGAAGTTAATGGTACTTTAGTTATGTCTGTATATCAGAAGCCTGCTTTCTCGCGTTTAGATACTGATTTTTTTCAGTTATTGCCAATGTATTTTTAAAGTTATCTCAATTAGAACACTTTTTTTTACAGAGCTTATAACCTGACTTCTACCCTACAACCTATTCCATATGGAGATTACATTTTTTTTTTTTACTGATAATTGATTCGGTACTTTTCTTTTTGATAGTTGTGTTAAAAAACTCATAGCCAAAATTTACAATCCATAGCAACTTGTATGTACAGTGAGTAATGAGAACATGTAACTTTCTTAACATTTTCTTAGTGCTGTGTCAGAAAAGATGGAGAAGGCACTCAAAGATAAATTTTCTATTTTCTATCCTCGTATAAAGCTCCAACCACCCCCTGGTCATCAATCGTTTATGAATACGAATGTCCTGGTTGCCATACAGGGTATATTGGAAGCACAATACGAGCTTTCAAGCTAAATGTTGACGAGCATAGAAGTCAGTAGAATAGGTCAGGTCTCCCTGTGAGTGACCCTCCTCACTCAGCGGTACGGGAACGTTCATATCATTGTAATACTTCTGTTGATCCCAAAAACTTTTATTTCTTTTAAATGAGAGAAAAAAGGAAGGAAAACAAATGAATTTTTAAAATTCCATAACACCAGATTGCCGGTGTCCTCCATTCATAAAAAATCTGTAACACTTGGACTTGAACAGCTGCAGGTTGAATTTTAGGGAAAAACAACTCTGGGGAAGTGAGTTGCAAAGAGATGCAGCTCGGGGAATAAAAGATTTCTGATAGGCGGAAGTTCTGCAATATGGCAGTGTGGCACTCCAGTCACGAGTGGTACCAGATGCCTGTGTAGCACAGGGGAAGGCATGGAGAGGTGGCACAATGGATGCAATTTCATCTGAGCATTAGACTTTAAAATATCTGTAAAATAATGGAAGGGAGGCAACATTCCTACTTACCTGTAGGGGAAGGTAGTTTAACTGTAAATGCAGGGTTATTATTAATTCTAACAGCTTTATTCTGAATTTTGTCTAGTTGCTTTAGTGCAACTTACGCACATCCACTCCACAAGGGTGAGTAATATTCCAGCTGGGAGTGCACATGACTCTTATAAACTATAGCCAATTGCTCGTCAGTGAAGAAGCTATGAACTTTGCACAATAATCCAAGTTTCTTTGAGTCAGTTTTAGCAAGTGATCTGAAATGAAAGGGCCAGCTGAGGTCATCGTTAACTGAAACACCGAGAATTTCTGTACGTTTGCGGACCGAAGTATTTGTAGCATCGAAGGTAATATAGGAAACTGGCATTTACTAGCTGTAAATGGGACAAAGTTATTTTGTCACTATTCACCAGTCTTAGATGAGTCTTGATTTATGGAGATGGCTGTACTGAGTTATGAGTTGGAGATACTAAACACTGAGTGGGTGTTTAAGTGTGAATGAGCTGTGACGTGTTGAGCCATCTGCATATGAATGGATGTGATTATGGGTAACAGGTAAGAGATCGTTAATATGAATTAAGAATAAGGTTGGAGCAAGAACTGATCCTTGTGGCACAACAGCATTAACTGAGAAGGAATTGGAATCTACACCATCTATTTTAGGAGGAAATCAGAGGAACAAAAGACGTTAGTGCACAGCAAGGGGGTTTGGATAGCAGGGAATGGTGCCACACTCTGTCAAAACCTTTAGAATTATCAAGGGCTACTGCATGAGTTTCTCCATGTTGGTCAACTGATTGATGGATGGTGTGAGTTAGGAGATTAAGTATATCAGTGGTGGAGCTTTCGTGGGGAAAACCATAATGTCAGTCATTAATTTAGTTGCTAGATTTGATGTTTAACTATGTGCTTATTCATTATGATTTCAAATACTTTATCAAGAAAAGATGTGAATATATGATTGCTGTTGGTCTGTAATCAGAGGGGTCAGAGGAACTTCCTTTCTTCGAAACTGGGTGGATATTGGCTTCTTTCCATGAATTAGAGAATGAAGAAGTATATATGCATAGTCTGAATAATTTGGTTAGAGCAGAGGCAAGGTCTGGGGAGCACTTTTTCAAAACAATTAGAGGAATTCCTTGTGGGCCTGGCACTTTGCTGTTTGGTAAATTGTCTAGGATGAATTTTACGTATTTAGTCTGTATTTTAAGTGGAGCAGTTTCGGGAGAGTCAGGTTCTAGAAATGGAACGTTCTGGCTGACTTCTTCTAACACAGAATTTCTGGCAAATGCACTGGCAAGTATACAGTATTCACTTTACCACACGGGCCATTTGTAATGTTACCATCTGAATATTTTAATAAGGGAATGGGTGATGACTTGTTAAAGTTATTATTGAAAGAGTTGAGAGTTGACCAGAATATTCTGTTGTCATTAGGACTGTTCAGTAGTTTGGATGCTTGGATGTGAAGAAAGTTTGCGATATCTATTACTGCCTTTGAATGGTTTCTAGTGGTTTTAAATTGTGTTATTCAGATGTTTTTGATTTTTGGTAAGAGTTATGTGTTAATGACTTTTAGGCAGATGCACTGGCACAATTTCTATCAAACCATTTTAGGGAGTCCTATCTTTTAGAGAACTATTGATTTGGTATGAACAGTTCCAAACCAGCTTGTACTGTATTAAGTCATTAACCCGTCCAGTCCCGACCGTTTTTTTTTTACCCAGCCTACCCCCAGGTCCCGACCGATTTTCGACTTTTTGTTTTTTTGGCTGAAACCTTCGCTTTTGGTGAGAAACATCGAAAATTCATAGAGAAATCGCGATCCTGAGGTAAAATTTTTTGACACAGGTGTCACTCAATCTTACGTTTTCCTTCTATTTTAGGGTACCTGGATAAAGAAAACGAACTATGGAAGGGTTAACTAATTCAAGCCACTTTAAATTACGTATTTATTTCATTTATTTGGTACGAACTTATGTGTAGTACAAGTCTATATTGGTTTTCACACAATAATATAGACATTTATAAGCATTGTTCACTCACCCAAAACCCCAGTATATGGCACCTTCCTTTACGACCTTACCACCTCATCACTTCTGTTTGTTTCTCCCTCTAGCTTCTTAATTTCTTTGTCCTTCACCTCAGGAATCACTTTCACTGTGAATTTCGTCATTGGAGAGACCGTGGGGCAACATACCTTTACTCTCTAGGTTACTGCTAACAGGTGAATTGCCAATTGTGGGGAGGATGGGGGGGAAGGGGGGGGGGGGGTTAAGTGGGGCCAGGCAGTATCCCCGCTTGAGAGCAGGTAGAGGAAGGTCTCCCACATATGTCTACCGAAAATTACCAGCGAAAGTTGAAACATTTGCACAAAATGGGCCTTGTAATTGTGTGACGTACAATGCATGTCGTTGGGTCTGTCCGCAGAAAAATGTACAGATGTGCATCGTACGTCGGTGGGACTCGGCGGGTTAATGTGGGAGTGGGTAGAAATGATGTCACTAGAGAAAAAAGACTGCCATGGGATATCAGCAGGATAATTTCTGAATCCATCCCAGTCTGCCCTATCAAAGTGCCATCGTGTCATCCTGACAGGTTCAGAACAGGGAGGTTTGGGGGAATTGACTAATGAGGCTTTGATGAGATTGTGGTCGGAGGATTCAAGTGGTGACAGTACTTGTGTCCTGTATTGATCTATGTTATTT
>JAGKTI010039190.1:0-10601 GCA_018397915.1 Birgus latro | reverse complement strand
TGTGTGTGTGTGTGTGTGTGTGTGTGTGTGTGTGTGTGTGTGTGTGTATTTGTGTGTGTGTGTGTGTGTGTGTTGTGTGTTTGTCATGTTGAACTATTGATTTATATTCAGGATTCATTTTTTGTCTGTTTCAGACTTCAAGCACATTTTTCTTTGTAGTTAGTTTCTTTCCTTCGTCTGCCACCTGGTTGCCTTCTTGGTTTTTCTCTAATCTGGTCAATTCAAATGAAAATTAAAGATACCAATAAGTCTTACACTGCAAGACAGACCAAACCTCAGTTGAAATATACATGTCTCTCAGCTTCTCTATCCCTCAAAAAGGGGATTAGTGAATTGCACGAGAAGGGCTAATGCAGCCTGTATGCAACTGGTTAACATCCACTTGAACCTGTGGCAAAAATATAATAATTCTGTAATAAGTTTTCAGAGTCAGATAATGGCAGGAGATGGGGGGGGGGAAGCTGGATATGCTGGACAAGACTATGGGGGAACATGAATATGTTAACCAAGGCTAAGGGTGCCATGACCCAAAAAAAAGTTGAGAACTGCTGGGTATATTGACCACTTGGCATCAAAGCATTAAGTGAGGTACTAAAGGGATTAATGAAGGCTAAATCCTAATTCTTAAGTTTGAAAAATATCTACAAAAGCTGATATCAATAATTGGGAGGATGCAAATCATACTGAAGGAGTTAAGCTTCCAGTCCACGGAAACCATCAGCTGTATCATCGATAACCCTACCACAGGGGCTTCTTAAAAAGATGCATGTTATCTTATGATCTGACCAGAAGATACCTGAGAGCTTTAAGTTGAAGTGGCCAGACTTCTACAGTCCATCTGGCTTACCTCCACCACAGTTAAGAGCCACAAAAACAAACACAACATGCAGAAATTTAGCCACCTGAGCCAGCCTCCTAACAAGTGCAGTTGCCTCCTCTAATGTTGTTATCAATGACTGACTCTCCACAGTTTCCCCACCACCCAGCTTCCCTGTAATGGTGGTTAGGTCCGGTCCAGAGAAGTCCTCGGTTATTTGGCCAGCAGAAGGTCGAGTGATGATTTCTATTGCCTGTGCAACTAGAAGAGCACCTTGTTGTAAGAGTGCCAGGTTGCACAGTGTTTGGGGATCTGCATCAAATACAGACTGAAAAAGGAAAAAAAAAAATTACAGTACAGAATTAGTCTATGAAACAGAACTTCAAATATAGTGAAACCTCACTATAACGAACTAAATAGGGCCCAAGCCATTCTGAAAAAAGCAAAATTCTGAAAAAAGCAGCATCCGGACTTCGCCCATCACCTAACCGTATGCTGCTCCATGAGGAACGTATGAGTTCTGGGCTAGGCAAGATGGTCCTGACATTTATGATGAGAGTGACCAGCCTCACTCATCCTTGAGTGGCATTACATGAAATATAAAACCCAACCACCCCTTGAACCTGCACTGGCTAAATCCAATTGGGGCGCCTTAATTACTCATTAAACCACCAGGCACCATAATTTGGTTATATGGTTAACATCCAGCATAGTAAATGGTTTCTTGGTGTACAGGAAACCATTTGGCTTGTAACTCAGTGTAGAGTCACCCATAGGCAGAAGGATGAGGAATGAATGATGGAAAGAAAGACAGAAGAGGGAGTGTAAAGTCACCCATAGGCAAAAGGAAGAGGAAAGAATGAAGGAAAGAAAGACAGAAGAGGATGGAAGAGATGAAAGGACAGACACCCAGAGCAGCACTACATCAAGTGAGTGGATGGTAAGCATCCCCACCTACCAGGATAAAATACTAATAATAAAATAACCATTCATCATCCTCATCCTCATCCAGACCTTCTTTCCCACCCTAGGGAAGGGTGAGGAGTAGCAATGTCCAGACAGCCCAAATATGCCCAATCTAATGGGCCATGCTTCCATTCACTCACCATTCAAGCCCCTGGAATCCTGGCTCTGTCTGATATGCCAAAAACATTCATCCCGTTCTTTAGCTTCACATAAACGTATCCAACAGGGTCATTCCAGACGCTGTTACATTTAAAAGGGGTACCAAATCCCTGACCATGCGCTTCTCCTCACAATATTCATATAGACAGCTTGTTCCCATGTCAGACCCCTAGCCTCACCAGCTTCCAAACCTCACTTCCTCACACACTCATCCACCTTCTCCTTGGCCTACCTCGCCTTCTCCCTCCTTCAAATTCACTCAGATATACCTTTTCACCACTCTATTGTTATCCATTCTCTCCACATGACAATACCATTTCAGTACACTCTCTTCAATTCTGGTGTCCATAGATGTCCTCACTCCACCTCTCTCATGAATCACATTATTTATACTCTATTTTTTTCCAGCTGATGATCCACTTTCGTGGATGTGGCATCTGCGCACTCCTGCCACGTGATTGGTTGGTTTCAATTTCATACCTGAAGTATCATATTTACAAAAAAAGAATTGTACCTTATATTCCAATTCTCATAAATGCTGTTTTGCATTGTCATTGTATCCCAATTATGTAACTTTTACAATATTATGTACTTCACTTAATTAACTTACAAGTTGACGGTAATATGTATTAATATATTAATGACAGTATTTTCTGTTGTTGGTACGACAGAGGGCGTGACCGAACGATATGCAGATATTATATAGGCATTAGCAGATATCTCATAAACAATGTACAGGATGTAGTGTCTGATTTCACATGATATCTGTACACAGTCTGCTGTCCCAGACTATTAAGAATCTTAACATACGATGTTTCTCAAAATATCCTCATAGTCCAAACAACCAAGAAACTCATGATGTATTCAAACACGTGGAAGCCCACAGGAGATTGATCAGACACTACTACCTTACCAAACATCCTCTCCTACCTGTATATAATGGCAAAGAGAAGCCCCTCACATCAGAAAGCGGGTAGATACTGCCCAAGAGCACAATTAGGGCAGAGTAAGGAGAAATGGGGTAAATAATGCCCGAGAGCACAATTACGGCAGAGTAAGGAGAAAGGGGAGACTGGCCGTCATGCTAAGCTCGTTTGTAAATCACTACCAAGATAATTGTGCAATAAAACTCAGTAACCCAAGAGTGCTGCAACTCACCTTGTTGATAATATGACTCACGACTTATTCTGTCTATCTATCTATCTACTGCCAGACGCCTCAATCTGCACGAGGTGGCCACAAACAAATTGCCTCCATGTCGCTCTGTCCCCCACCATTTCACTTCCCTGCTCCCAACTCACACCCCCCTCTCTCATTTACCTCTCCACTCCATCCCTCCATTTCATCCTCGGCCTCCCCCTCCCTCTCCCCCACTCCACCTCACTCACATACACTCTCTTCGTCAGTCTTTCACTCTCCATCCTCTCCACATGCCCAAACCACCTTAATGTGTTTCTCCTAACGCTTCCTATCACGTCCACATCCACACCACAACGGTCCTTCACTTCCTCATTTGTTAGTCTGTCTCTCCATGTGACTCCACATGCTCCTCTCAAATAACTCATTTCCACTGCTCTCACTCTACTTCCGTCCCTCCAACAGGGCCCAAGCTTCACTTCCATATGTTTGAGTTGGTATCACAATACTGTCGTGTAGCTTTTCACTTCCATGCTCACTTCCCTGTTTCTTATCACTGCTTTCAAGGAACCTGCAATCTTCATTCCCTGCTGCACCCTTTCAAACACTTCACCCTCCAGACTTCCATCCTTGCTCATCACACTACCCAAGTATTTAAATGCACTCACATTCTCCATATCCTCCCCATCCAATCTCACTGTACATTCACTGACTTCACTTCTCTCAAAGACCATCACTTTACTCTTCCCTACATTCATCTTTAGATTCCACTTCTTACACACTCTCCCAAACTCATCTACCAAGCCTTGTAGCTCCCCTTCGTCTTCACTCAACAACATTTAAAAAGAGAGTGACCAGCCTTCCTCAACCCTGAGTGGCATTATGTGAGCAATAAACCCAAACCACCCCTTGGATATAAACCTACACAGCCTCAATCCGACTGGAGCATCTTTATTACCCACTAAACCACCAGGCGCCATAATTTGGTTATATGGTTATCACCCAGAGTAGTAAATGGGTTCCTGGTGTACAGGAAACAATTTGGTTTGTCACTCAGTGTAGAGTTACCCACAGGCAGAAGGAAGGAGAAAGAAAGAAGAAATGAAAGCCAAAAGGAGGCAGTGTAAAGTCACTCATAGGCAGAAGAAAGAGGAAAGAGTGAAGGAAAGAAAGACAGAAAAGGAAGGATGGAAGAGGGAAAAGGGCAGACACCCAAAGCAGAGCTACATTGAGTGAATGGATGGTGAGTGCCCCCACATAATAATTATAATAATTAATAATAATAATCTATCTATCTATCTATTGCCAGAAGCCATAATGCCGTAAGGGGTGGCCATTTGACTTTGAGTTATTTGTTTTACAGGAGGGGGCACTAACCCTCCACCAACCCACTTGTTGACACGTAGGGAGCACGTATGGTTTGGTTATATGGTTACCACCCAGCGTTGTAAATGGTTTCTTGGCTTACAGGAAACCATTTCGCTTGTCACTCAATGTAAAGCCACCTGTAAAGGAAAGAAAAGCAATAGGAAATGACAGGAAAGATGGGAGAAATAGGAAGAAAGGAGGGCAGGCACAGAAAAAGAATGATAAAGGCTAAGGAAGAAGTAGGCAGCACTACATCAAGTGAGTGGATAATGGTCACCACCACCTACCACTGATGATAATAATAATAATTACAATAAAACAACAAAAACATGATTACCTGGTACAGCGTGCCATACTGAGAGGCCAGGTTATTGAAGTCCCGTGCACTCTTAGCCAGCTGCTGTGAGACTCTGCCACACCTGAGGAGGTCATCCCGGGCTGAGGTGGCAAGGGAGGCTGCAATGGCGGGGGGCGGAGCTGTGCGTAGGGACAGGCACGCGTGCAGAAGCTGAGCGTGACACATGAATGTTTCTGCTCGCAGACGAACGTACTCTTGGCAGAACGTCATTGGTTGACTGGCTGTGCTGGCTGCCTGTAGATATGTGAAGTGTCAATATGGAGATAAGGGTGGAAGGAAAGGAGAAAGGAATGAAGGATGGAGGAAATGGAAGACGGGAAAGGCATGGAGGAACCGAGTGTGATACAATGACTAATGTATTCCTGGCAATACAGTACTGGTATACCCCAGTTTAATGATGCCATTCGTTAGGTAAAAACCCATCGTTAGGCAGGGTGTCATATATCAGGGTAGTTATAACATGTAAAGTAATGAGATGGGTTTTTCAGTCTTGGGTTCCCCCCCCCCAGCCAAGTCCAAAACCCACCCACATGAGCCCCAAAACAAATTTAAAGCCAATCTAAACGGCCTAATGGCTGTTAATGAAGCTAACCCTAGCCTAACACCTTTAAATAACTCACTAAGACCAACAAATAAAATCTGTAAATTGTCAAATATAAGTCTGGAAAAAATTAAGCTTAGTAAACTGTACCCCAAAATGAGTGTTCACCCCACCTATGGCTAAGTCCAAAACAGTTTATAAATCAACCTAAACATACAATTTTAGTCTAAAATATCATCAAAATTGGAAAAAAAAATAAAAATCCATCATTAAACTGGGGTTTGGCCAACATTACGCAGGGTACGGTGGTATTTCTACCCCCATCCCTAAGCCGGGGTATCGCATCTAGAGGTATCGTATATCGAGGTATACCTGTATGTCATAGGTTAATTGTTTGTACTGTCTGCCTATACACATACGAGGTCTGTCCAAAAACAAAAAAAACTTTTTAAATAGTGCACTAACTAGCAGGTGTAGCATGATCATGATGAGAGGGCTGTGTAGCAGGGACTTTGAGCTCTAACCTAAGACTAGCTGCATTACACCATGTCACTTACTCACTGAGGTACATGCACTTGAGTAAGTGAGTGTTTAATGCACTTGGCAATTTGTTGCAAGGCGAACAATGAAAGATCTTGATGAGTGATGTGGTTGTGTGAAATTCTGTTTCAAATAGGGAAAAACACTTATGGAGATTTTTCAAATGTTGCAACAGACTTATGAGGAGGATTTTTTGTGCCATACAATGTCGCAAGTGATTCAAGCGGTTCAAATTGGCAAGAACATCCACCAAAGATGATCCCAAATTTGGACAGTCTTCCATGTCAACAGATGATGATCACATTAAAAAAGTGCATGCTGTGATCCGTGAAAATCGTCGTCTGACTGTCTGTGAACTTGCCGAAGAAGTAGGCATCTGTAAAGGTTCATGTCGAATTATTTTAAATGAGAAACTGAAAATGCATCGTGTTGCCACAAAATTTTTGCTGCATCTACTACTGATGTGCATAAAGAAAACTGTGTCCCAGTCAGTCAGGAGCTGCTTGATTGTTTGAATGCTGGTGAAAACTTTCTGAAAAATGTCCTAACAGGTGAAAAACATGGGTGTACGGCTACAATGTCAAAATAAAAAGGCAGTCATCACAGTGGGATGGAACATCATCATCTATCTATCTATTGCCAGACGCCTTAATCCCGAAAGGGGTGGCCACAAACAAATTGCCTCCATGTCACCCTGTCCACTGCCATTTCACTGCCCTGCTCCCAGCTCACACCCCCCTCTCTCATATACCTCTCCACTCCATCCCTCCATCTCATCCTTGGCCTCCCCCTCCCTCTTCCCCCCTCCACCTCACTCACATACACTCTCCTCGTCAGTCTTTCATTCTCCATTCTCTCCACATGCCCAAACCACTTTAATGTGTTTCTCCTAACGCTTCCTATCACATCCACATCCACACCACAATGCTCCTTCACTTCCTCATTTGTCAGTCTGTCTCTCCATGTGACTCCACATGCTCCTCTCAAATAACTCATTTCCACTGCTCTCCCTCTTGACTTCCATCCCTCCAACAGGGTCCAAGCTTCACTTCCATATGTTAGAGTTGGTACCACAATACTGTCATGTAGCAACTTTTTCACTTCCATGCTCACTTCCCTGTTTCTTATCACTGCTTTCAAGGAACCAGCAATCTTCCTTCCCTGATGCACCCTTTCAAGCACTTCACCCTCCAGACTTCCATCCTTACTCATCACACTACCCAAGTACTTAAATTCACTCACATTCTCCATATCCTCCCCATCCAATCTCACTGTACATTCACTGACTTCACTTCTCTCGAAGACCATCACTTTACTCTTCCCTACAATCACCATTAGATTCCGCTTCTTACACACTCTCCCAAACTCATCTACCAAGCTTTGTAGCTCTCCTTCGTCTTCACTCAACAACACAGTATCATCTGCAAACAACAGTACAGGGAGTTTCCAAACACTGCCCTCTCTCACTAGGGCTGCTCCAACATCCATTGCCTGAACTTGTATCTCTTTTATAACTCCATCCATGTACAGATTGAACAACCATGGAGACATGACACATCCTTGTTTCAATCCAACCTTCAAATGGAAAAATTCACTCAGTTTGCCATCCACACGCACTGCGACCTTAGCACCCTCATACATACTCTTCACTGCCTTCAACAACTTCCTATCTACTCCATATATTTTTAATACTTTCCACAATCCTTGTCTATCCACCCTGTCATATACTTTCTCCAAATCCATGAAGGCTGCATACAACTTCTTTCCCTTCTCTAGAAACTTTTCCACAAAAGATCTAAGAATGAATATCTGGTCTACACAACCCCTTCCCTCTACACAACCCCTTCCCTTCCTAAAACCTCACTGCTCTTCTCCAACTAATTCCTCTGTTATTTCCTTAACTCTGTCAATCTGTCAAAAAGTATCCTACCATAACTTTTCCTATTACACTAAGAAGGCAAATGCCTCTATGATTACCACACACTTCTTTTTCCCCTTTTCCTTTGTACAGGGGAATAATTATACCTGACTTCCAATCCTCTGGGACTCTGCCTTCCTCCCAGGCCAGTCTGCACACCTTCCACATCCATTCTATTACTATCTCTCCCCCATGCTTCAGCATTTCACCACACACTCCATCAATCCCTGGGGCTTTCCCCAGGGAAATTTTAACTTTCTTCACTGCTTCCACAACTTCCATCCTACTGATTCCTTCCTCTCTTCTCACAACCCTCCTTCTCCCAGCCATTCCCCAGCCACTTATACTTGCATTACTTTCATTCTCTATGTTCAACAATTCAATAAAGTGTTCTCTCCATCTGTTCACTTTTCCTCCCTTCTCCGCTAGTAATCTATCATTTTTATCTTTCACACCCCAACTAGCTTCACTGGCACCCTGTCTAACTCTCTTTACCTCTTTCCAGAACATTTTCTTCCATTCCCTCCACTTTACACTCAAATTCTTTCCAAATTCATCATCCACTCTCTTCTTACTCTCTCTTGCTAATCTTTTCACCTCTCTCCTCCTCTCTACATATAACTCTCTCTTCCGTCTCTCAACTTCTTCGATGCCCCTGTTCCTCATCCACTATATGCTTTCTTCTTTTGTGCCACAGCCTCTCTCACCTCTTCAGTCCACCATGCTGTTCCCTGAACCCCCTTTTGTCTTCTCTTCATCCCCACACACCACCTCACATGCTGCACAGATTTCTTTTGTGAATATCTTGCACACACCTTCCACATCCCCCATCTGCTCCAATCTATATTTACCCAATCGCTCCTCCACTTCCCTTCTATATTCAGCCTTTATTCCATCCTCTTGTAACTTTTCTACCCTCCTTGTAAGAACTACTTCCTCCTGTCCTTCCCTTCTTCTCTTTCTTCATTTTGTTTGGACTCTGATTCCGATTCCCACCATGTGGTGGTCAGAAAGTCCACTCCCCCAATTTCTATATACTCTTGCATCCATTACACATCTTTTCATCCTTTCATCCACACACACATAGTCATTGCCTTCTGTTCATTCAGTTCACCATCCATCCTCCTCACCACTCGCCATTTATACCTATGGATCATTTTGTGCCTGAAGAGGGTATTAGCTATCACCAACCCCCTCCCAGCACAAATGTCCACTAAAGCAATGCCATTCTCATCCATCTCTGCAGGCACACCCCATTCACCAATCACTCCATCCACCTTTACATTTGCTACTTTTCCATTCATATCTCCAATCAGAAACACTCTCTCATTCCTTTCAAACTTTTCCAAGCACGCTTCCACATTTGTCCAGAACTCTTCTCTCACTCTACTTACACGATCTTGCGTTGGTGCATACACACACACAATCACCCACATTTGTAGTCCAACTTTCACTCTTACCCACACAATCCTTGACCCAACTGATCCATACTCTCTTATATTCTCCTTCCATCAGTTACTCACAGCAATACACATTCCATCTTTTGCCCTCTCATTCTCACCTACTCCCACACATATACCCCATTTATACTCCCATTCTCTCACCTCTCCATTTAGTTTCAGTTAGTCCACATATATCCACTTTCGCACCCTCAAGCACCTGTACAATCTCTCTATCTTTCACCTCTTCATTCATACCACAAAATAGGATGCCAGTGTTCCTCATATGTGAAGGCAATGTCTACTGTCTTTTTTCATTAGAAGGGAAATGTTCATCAAAAGTTTGTTCCACATGATCAGTCAATAAAGAGTTTCACCTGGAGGTCCTGAAGTGTTTAAGGGAGGCAGTGGAAAGGAAGATGCCTGAGGCATGGGCAAATTCTGCACCATGACAATGTACTTGCTCACATGTCTCTCCTTGTCTGTGACATTTTGGTGAAGCACGTGATGACTATCGTCCCCCAACCACTCTACTCTCCGGATATGACCCCTGCGGACTATTTTTTGTTCTCAAAGTTGATATCCACCCTAAGAGGTTGCCTATTTCAGACAACAGAGGAGACAGAAGAAAATTTGCCAAGTGTACTAAACATACGTTCCATAAAGCACACGTACCTTGATGATTAAGTGACGTGGTATGATGCTGCTAGTGTCAGACTAAGTGACGAGGCATGATGCTGCTAGTGTCAGACTAAGTGACATGGCATGATGCTGCTAGTGTCATACTAAAGTTCAAAGTCACCGCTACACAATGCTCCTGTCGCGATCATGCTGTGCTGGCTAGTTGGTGCACTGTTTTAAAAGTTCTGTTTCTTTGTGGACAGACATCATACCAGAACATCTTTTTAAGTAAGTGTTTATATTAGTTCCAAGGATATACTGGAAAGCCCTCATTTTATGACAAGAATGTGTTTGAAAGAAAATCCAGCATATAAAGATTCACTGCAAAGTAAATTCTCTCGCACCCAGCATAAAACTGCCAAGGAGGTGCCTTTAGTTGTACTATGGCTAGTGACATAATGCCCTTCCCAATTACCCCCCCTCCCCCCCCTATAAAACTCTATAACTGTACTGCACAACTGTTCAAAGAAAAACAGCCTGGAATACTGTAATAACCATGATAAAATGTCACTGTAGTGATGAAACAGTCTGACCCAGTCAGTCTAGCATTGCAGTTCCAACAAAAATGTACATATAACGTACACAAACCCTTATATTAACAAACTGTACTTCACTTAAACATACTTCACATAAGTCTTGACATAAGAGATGATGTTACACATATATTTAGCAGTCAG
>JAGKTI010039189.1:0-10601 GCA_018397915.1 Birgus latro | reverse complement strand
TTTTTCAAACTCATAGCCAAGATACGGCTTGGGATCCAAGTGTTCCTAAAGGGAATCACTTTCCTTTAACTTTTTCCCTGGTATGACAATTTTAGCACTAAGGGAGTCAATAAGATGCACTAGATCACTGAGCAACTTTGTTGGGTCTTGGACATCAGCTTCGAATTTCTTATTCACACTTTGAACTTCACTAAGAATTTGTTTCAAAAATATGAGAAACATAATTTCTCATGTCACTAAACATTGAGAACAAAAGATCTGCAGTGTAGCATCGCTCATTTTTTCTTGCAAAGTCAAAATGGGTTTTGAGCTCAGTCCACTGCTGCACTATTCTTAGAATTGCAGATTCAATGGACATCCATCGGGTCTGGCTCATCTGTATTAGTTTCAAGGGAGGCTTTCCTTCGTTTATTAGTCCATACAGTTCCTTGTATCTAGTTTGGCGCACTGCAGAATGTGAAAACCAGTTATATGTGTCTCGGATCAAGAAGTCCAAATGCCTAGGCAGACATTCGGTAGCAGCATGAGAAACAGCGAGCTGAAGTGAGTGACACACACATTTGACTAACATTAGATGAGGAATTTCAGATTTTAGCCTTGCATAAACTCCACTATTGACACCAATCATAACTGAAGCATTATCAGTGCCAAGGGCAATAAGATTCTGCAACTCAAGTCCATTACGTTTCAAAGAATCCTTCAGTGCATGACAGATTGCATCAGCATTACATTCTCTCAACTCAACTAGGTCCAAGAATGTAACCACAAGTTTTTTTCCCTCCGAGTAATAACGAATAGCTATACCTAGAAGCTTGGTTACAGATATGTCATTGCTCTCGTCTATCAGTAAACTAAATTTACTGTTTCCAATGTCATTTTTCAAATCACGTGCAAAATATGGAGCAAGTATATTACACACAACAGCACTACACTTTGATCTTTTCAGTTTTAGGTCTTTACATCCTTTACTGTCCGAGAAATGATGTTTGCAGAGCGCACTTAAATGATCCGCTACTCTCAAGGAGCAATGTTCAGCTATGAACAAACACAAGCCTGCTTCAGTTTCATGTACACTTTCACTTGGTTTCACAAACTGAAGTTTGGGTTGTCTTTGTGACGAAAATGGTTCCTCAGCCTTCTTGTGTTTCAATGTCTTTTTGTGCCTTTCTAAATCACTCAACTTTGCAGCTATCGTGCATTTGCAGTACTTGCAGAAACATTTCGTGTCGTCTCCGTCTACTTTTAATAGCCAGTCTTTAAACCTGGAGTCAGTTAGCCACTGAACTCTGAAGTGTTGTGAGTATTTTTTAATTTTGCTACTCATGATGTAGGCAGTCAGAAATAATAGGCTAATCGAGGAAGACAAAAGTGGCAACAACTTATCACACCGAGGTTTAACTCTCTACTGACCAGTCCACGACGAGGCAGGAACATTGTATGGGGAAGTGAGGGAACTCACTCGTCGTGGACACGTCCAACTTTGCTCCACATGTACATGAGTCCACACAGTAAATAGTACAAACTGCGTGATTTATCACTTTGTAAAAAAAATTAAACAACTTTTTCTGATACCTTAAAGTGTTTCAGGAAAACTAAGTATTGTATATTTGAAATGTAGGTAAAATCGCTAAATCTGGAGGTAAATTGGGTAAAAACGCGCCAAATAGCGCCATGGCGCTATTTTCAAAATTATCGCGCTATCATCAAAAAGCGCTAAATCTAGCGCGTTTCGCGCTAAAATGGCAACTCTGACTGGGATGCGTGCGGGAGGGTTGCCAGTGGGTGCGTGTGGTGGAAATAACCAGCTGAATATTCAAACAATGATGAGAATTACTAGATCATGTATACATGACCCTCGGACGGCCCGGGGAGGACATGTATACACTAGGATGGTCCTTGAATATAAGGGTAATTTTTTTTTCAATTTTTTTTTTTTTTTGCTTCCACCCCTAGAATTTGTTCTCAAGTGAGATAACCCTGCAGTTAATTTAAAAAAAAAATCAGTTGATGGGAACATATTGCTGCTCAACAGCTTCAAAGATTTACCCCAGGCATCTGGCTCTGGTTCCCCCTTCCCTAAGGGAGTATTAGCCGCTCTAGGCGGGGGTATCATGGCTGCCAAGCCACTCATTGTTGCCCATTTGTTAAGAGGGTTGCTTTCTGGCAGTCTGGAAACTTCTTTCGGTGGTTGCTGACCACTTGAAAGAGAAATTGCAGTTGTTCTTCATTTTTGGTGAGGGTCCTGTTGCATTCCTCAGTGAAAGCCACTTCTCTCTCCGCATTGTCATTGGTAACGGAGAGGCCATGGACTACTTCAATTGCTTTCCCATAGTCCTCTCTTGCAGACCACTCCTCTGGATCATGCTCCAGGAATTCCCCATCAATCTTGAGTTTCTTGAGAAACTGCTTTGTTCTTTCAGAAGCAAAGTCTCCCAGAGAAGAACACTTGATAGCAATTTGTGGCACTGTCACTCGCTTGGAACCCTTCTTTGTTAGTTTTGTTACCTGTTGCCTCTTTTCCTCACTGGAGACATTGTCATCACAAAGGGAAAGCCCCAGCACCTCCTCTGAAAGGTACCAGAGATGGTTGGAGAACTTCCCAAGTGCTGCCTTCCCCCTGCCATGTCTACCTTTTTGTAGGAATCCAGAGCCTTCAAGAGGTCAAGGTCTTGGCAAGGAGCAGCAGCAGCAAGAGGAGCATCTGTCCACACCTTGGAGTATATCTGGATAGCAAAGATGGACATGCCCAGGAGTGCATGCTCCTCTTTAGCTGTGAGATGGAACTGCTTTCATAACATCCACGCTTTTAGAGAATAGGTGATCTTGCTCATCCACCTTGCCTGGTGCATTGGTCCAGGAGCCCTGAAGCGTACTCCTCCTGGTGGAGTCCCACCAGGGAAGATGAGTGTTAGTTCTACAAGCTTACGGTAGTCATCCCGCAGGTCCTTCCTTGTCTCTAGCACCTTCAAGGCCCATTGCACTGTCTCCACCCTGATGTCATCAGTCACTCCAATTACATCCTTCCCCTTGCGTCCAGTACAACAGTACTCTTTGTCAAGGAACCCCCACTGATTTTGGAAATGCTGAAATAGGAGTACTTCAGGAGCTGCAGAAGAGCCAAGAAGGGTTACAAACACCGCTTTGACAATGAGCTCCAAGACATGGTGTCGGCAGGTGAAGCACAAGAGATCAGTCTCCATTTCACACTCCAAGATCACACAGGCACCATTCTTCCTTCCGGTGTTTGAGGCTGTTGTGTCAAAGGACATACCAGCAACAGAATCCATGATTCCCCAGTCACTGAGAGCTTCAAGAACCACACGTGCAATCTCTGGGCTTGTTCCATTTGACAGCTTTGGTACACTGAGGAGCTGGCTCGTCCCATTTCCTGACACCAGCACAGGCAGACAGTCAAAACACTTCTTTGATGTGAGATCCTGTAACAACTCTCCATCCCAATGTAAAATAGGTGGTGTCTCTGCTGTGAACTCCTGCTTCAGATGTGTTGCAAAATGTTCTCTGTGTTTCAATCGAGCTGTTTCAAATAGGACATATGTTGCTCCCCTATCTGTCATCTTTCTCCGATCTAATGTTGTAGCCAAAGATGGAGTCATTATGTTGACTCGCTTTCTCCTTTTGCTAGGTCTTATGTCCCCAGTGGTTCCTTGAAACTCCTCTCCATCTTCCACTGAATCTTCAGGACCGGAACTAGATGATGTTGACTCTAGCTGAACAACAGAAGAGGATACAGTGGCCATTTCCTCAGCTTGCTTTTTCAAGATTTTTTCTCACTCTTTCTGCTTTTCTGTTCCCTTCTCCTTTGCAGCCAAGACCATGTCAATGTTCCCCATTTTTCCTCTCCTCCCAGGTTCTCGCTGAGCCGCCAGGATTGCCTTGTCTTAATTGTTTGTCATCATATTGAGAGCATCCTGGTGTGCAACATCAAAGAGGTCCTTCAGGGAGACCAGGAAGGCCTCCTCCCTTTGTACCTGAGCTGCCGACCTCCTGTGGCGTCCCTTCTTAATTAGTTCATACTCACTGTATGATTTCTCAATTTTGGAGATAATATGGTCTTTCATCGTAGTGGGAATCCTAGCTGTCTCCCAGTAGTGGGTGACCATCTCAGCAACGTTGGTGGCGACAGCCCTGATGGTTGTCTTTTTGCAGAGCTGATGCAGTACAGTTCCAAGCACTTTTCCAGTGGATGGTAGCCGGCTCCCTTTGAGTTCTGGTGCAGGGGATACGAGGAACACCTTTCGTCTTGTAATTATTTTTTCCGCAAATTAGGATAATAATAAGAAAAATAACGAAGAAGTGTTTACCGCTTCTGTTTTGCTTATGAGTGATGAACTACATGCTGTATGGCACACTAGAATGCTAAACTAAATGTCCATGAAGATACTGAAAGCAGGAACCAAATAAAACTACGAATTTTGTTTCTCTCATGCAAACTCTGACAACAGCTGAGTGAAGCTTGGCTTTTAAACAGATACCAAGAAGGTGGCGCCGTGGTGCGGTGGGAAGGAGAACTAACTCCAGGGAGCAATGGAGCATTGATATAACTTGCTTATTATAGAAGCTATCTTTCTAGAATATATTTGTGTATATTTATGACAATGAAAAATGAAACAAATTAATATAAATGTGTTTTATACTTGTATAATTTCCTAAACTTTTACGTTTTCTTAACCCTTCCTGTACCAGATCTTTCTCCAATTTTTGTATCTCCCGGTACCGCGGGGTATTGAATTTTTTTTATTATACTCACAGTAAAAATTACTCATAATTATTAATAAAATATCATGTATTTCCGAATCCGCGCAGATGAAAACCGTTTAAATGAAGGGATAACTGTAGTTGTGAAGAGACTCCGTATTGGTTAAACTTTGAAGCCGATGAGCATCAACAGTTAAAACACACACACACACACACACACACACACACACACACACACAGGGTTTTTACATTATAGGTAACAAATTCCGGGGGTGGGAGCATAATAATTCAAACTTTCATTTTTAAGGACCACCCTAGTATACTGTACATGTCACCCGGACGGGATGGGTTAGTAAGAAAGCAGAACATAATAGTCAGATTGGGTGGTTGGAGGTTATTGCTCATGTAATGCCACTCAGGGATGAGTGAGGCTGGTCACTCATCTTAAATGATAGGACCAACTTACCTAGTCGTGGGCTCCTACGCTCCTTATGGGTCAACACAGGATAGGATGATGGATGGATGGATGGATTATCCTATCTCTTAATGATTAACCAGTAAAGTTAATTTAAGCTTCAACTTTTAGGTGTTAACCTTAAATTAACTGGTCCACTCCTGAATAACCACAATGACAGAAGCATAACTGTCGCTGCAACCAATCATAAAGAGGAAATAAAATGCTTAAAATTCTGTCCAGCCACACACATGAACCGCAGGTCCATCACTGGCTTGACCAAGGAAAGGTGTGGGTAACTGCACATACAGTGTGAGATATCTGGTGCTATTCTGACCACTCACACCGACGTCCCACAACACTTGGCTTTAGCTCAGAGACTGGACAAACTTTGGCAAGTGAACAAACATCATCACATTAGGCAAGCAACTTCTGTGAGAAAACTGGACACTCCAGTACAACTTTGGTAGAACTAGTCACAATGGAGAACTTTTAGTTATGTTGGTTGTTCACATTTCTTTATATCTGTGTATTCACAAAAGAAAAATAATATATTGTTTGTTTACTTTCTCAAAATAAATGAAGTTGGCATCAGCAATAGTGAAGGATGATGCCACTAATGGTGTGGCTATGAACGAGGTGTCCTCAGAGGCCAATTGCCAGTGCCCAGCATCCGGCCAGCAACAGACGATGTGGTGACCAAGACTGTTATGGTGCCCACCACTGGGGTTGTGTCCACTGCTGTGACCACCAGTGGGGTTGAGACTACCACTGTTGCCGCCAGTGGAGTTGTATCCAGTACTGTGGCCACCAGTGAGGTTGAATCCACTAATATGGCCACCAGTGGGGTTCAGTCTACTAATATGGCCACCAGTGGGGTTGAGTCCACTGCTTTGGCCACCAATGGAGTTGCGTCCACCACTGTGGCCATCAGTGAGGTTGTGTCCACTACTTCAGCTACCAGTGGAGTCGTGTCCACTCCTTTGGCCACCAGTGGGGTCAAGTCCATCACTGTGGCCACCGGTGGGGTTGTACCTACAGCTGTGACCCCCACTGGGGTTGTGTCCACCACTATGGTCACACAGGAACCAGTGACAAAGGACTGTCATGCTCCTGATGGCGGCTGGGGCTGGGTCGTTGCCATCGCTTCTTTTATTCTAACGGTAAGATTGGAACTTCTTTCATACATGTGCTTTTTTTTTTTTTATTTATTCTTTACTGCTCCACTTGGTTATATGCATTCTTCACCATTTCCAGTGCCTTTCTTTTCACAAAAGACAGTCTCCTTCACTTTCAGTGACTGTTGCTTTACTTTTCCCTACATTTCCTTTCAAACTGCCACACATTGTCATCCAAACCTAAATGAGGTCATTATTGGTGTTTGTAGAACCAAGTAGGTTCCTGTATATTACCTTGAACTGCTTTTGGATGAATGAAGCCTAGCTGAGCTGACAGCCACCACTGCTGGGACGAGAAATTGAGACAGAAGTGAGTTGTTGTGTTTGGACCTCCACCCTTTAATCTGTACAGAGAAAAATCTGAACGTACCAGGTAGCCTACTTAGCCCAGTATGCGTGGTTAAATCACTGAACTTGGTGCAGTCTGGCTAAATATCTCACCATTCACCAATCACTGCCATATTTACTCCCATCTCTGTATCTCTTGTTTTGCTCTCTGTCTATCCGTTAATCTCTATCTATCTATACACCTAGGCAGTTGATCGTTTCCGGCTTCTCAAAGATATTCCCAACACTGACCTTTCTATTGCTGTTTTTTGTAAAGCAAAATAACTATTGCATTACACTATGGTTTGGGAATTTTCTTCGTCTTTGTACACTGAGTAAATAAGTGGACGAGCCTATTTTGTACTTCTGCTCCGGCATCCAGCTATATATCAGCTACTGTTCCATCTTCTTGGGCTTTCCCTCGTTTCTTCCTTAAAAAAAAAAAAAAAAAAGTTTACTTCGTTTGGTGTTACCTCAGGTATTTCAGTTGTGTTAGCTGAAAAATTAGCTAATGGCACTATTGTTTTTGATGCATACAGCTCTTTGCAATATTCTTCAACTCTCTTCACCATCCTATCTCTGCATTTAATGACTTCACCGTTTTTATCTTTCAGTGATAAAATTTGCTTTCCTAGTGCCATTTTACTTCGGACCTGTTTCAGACTTTCTCCATTTTTGATTGTTTCTCTGATCTGATCAATGTCTCTCTTTCCTTTTTCTCTCTGTCTTTGTTGATGAGTTTATTTAATTCTGCTTTTTCTATTTCATCTTTCTTTGTTTTCACTCTCATTTCCATTCTTCTTTTCATAGGCTTGCATGTCATTTTCGAATTCTTGTTGGCTTTGGTTGTATTAGCTTTCCTTACTACCTCCATTGATTCTCTTTGCACTTTTGTTAGTCTATCATTTAACTCATCCTGAAGTCTGTTTGTTATTTCTAACCGAAAGGCTGCTTTGTTTTCGTATACTTTTAATGGGCATATATTTTTATTTTCAATCATCTTCTTTCTTTCACTTCTGAAACTGAACCTGGCTGTGCAACCCACCATTCTGTGTTCACTTCCTATATTTAATTCGCTGATAAACTGTGACATTTGTGATTGTGTTTTTCTTATCTGCCATAATGAAGTCGGTTTCATTCTTTACCTTTCCTTTTGGACGACTCCAGGTCTACGTTCTCCCTGTTCTTTTGTGAAGGATTGTGTTCATTTTTCTCATGTTATACATTTCAGCAAAATTTGCCATCATTTCTCCTCTCTCATTCTTTTCATTTGCTCCGAACTTTCCCATTCATGCCTCATTTTTTGGTTTGCCAACATTTGCATTGAAGTATTACATGAATATAGTATCTGGTCTTTTCTTCTTCCATAATCTGGGAGATGCTGGTATAGAATCATTCCATTTCTTCAACTGAGCTTTGAGAAGTTGGTGCATAGACTCGTATTCCTTTCAGGGTGTATCTTTTGCCTTGTGTAATTACAGACCATGTTACTCAGTCAGATACATTGCTGAATTTAACGATGTTCTCTGCAAGATTTCTGTTAATGAGAAATTCTACACCACTAACTCTTTCATTTGGCCTTCCTTTGCAGTAAATTAGGTGGTTAATGTCTTGGAGCTGAATTAATATTTCTTCTTTTCTGTGGATCTCACTCATACCTACAATATCCCAACTAATGTTTCCTAATGCAGTCATTAAGGTATGAAGTTTGTATTTTTTTGCGAGTCTTCTTATATTGTACATGTAGATCTTCATGCATTTCAGCTTGTTGAATGTCCCAGTGTCTGATTTTCGAGACAGTGCCTACTTGCTTTTGGTGGTGCACCGCCTGAAAGCACAGGAGTCTTTAGTGTTTTTTTCAGTATCTCATTCTGTTTCTGATGCATTCCAGTACCTTTGCTCTTTACAGCATTTTTTACATATACTTCCAACACATTCTTGGGAATAAGTTTCTTTTATGTATAACCTGACCCAGTCCTGTTTAACTCTGTTCCTTATATCACCACTCTGCTATTTTCATTCATTGGTTTTTCAAAATAATCTTTCCCATCACTAACAGCCTGAGACGCCCACGGAATGACAAAAGACTCTCCCATATTTCTTCAATGTGACTGATTAACCATTAGGTTTCTCATCCAAACCCAACAAAAATCTTCATATTTAATCTCTGTGTAAATCTCCTCTCTCTCTCTCGCTCACGTCTTCCCTGGACTACCACTCAGTTACCCTGATGTTCCGTCTGTTGAGCAACGGTTCCACCTGTTGTGATTATAATCTTCTAGCTTTCTTATTATCTTTCGCCCTGGAAGCTTTTTTTTTTTTTCTGTGACACTCAGCCTGATCCTGTCCCTTCCAGGTTTTAGATATTAACAGCCACAGGAGTTAAGCAGAATTGCAGTATTTTCCTAAATTACTTGTAATTACATAATTTGACCACTTTAAAATGCCAGAATCAAGTGGAACCCTGTTAGCATGTCCCTTAACCATCATCACTTCAATACACTGCAAGGGAGGAGGGGAGGGGGGGTGTTGTGAGAAGATGGATGAATACTGCATGAGGATAAGAAAGCATGGAGGTCATATTATCTAATTCCTCACGAGATGCTATGTTTATGTGATAATTATATTTGTTTATATATTAGTCATGAAGCTAAACATTCAGCCTTTGTGAATTACTTGGTTTCAGTTTTTTATTGGAATCCCGTACCTGTCTTTTGGGGTCCTGTTCTCGCCGTTCCTGTTGGAGCTGGGCACATCCTCTACTGTGACTGCCTGGATATATAACCTAGCCTTCGTCATCACAGGTCTTGTCACTTACATGATTGGCCCACTGGTCGAAGAATTTGGCTGGAGGAAGGTCTGCTTTGCATCCAGTTTGGTGTTTGGCACTGGCATGATTATCAGTGCTTTCGCAACATCAGCGGGTTTCCTTTTCTTCTCGTTCTCTGTCCTTACAGGTAAGTGCTTTTGTAAACACTTCAGTCCTTATACTATAGGTAAACACGATGCTAACAGTAACAACCAATCCCATAATAACCCCATTGAGGTACAGAATACTGAGGCTTGTTTTTTCCCCCCTGTACATATTATAAGGATAGATAGAGAAGCAGGACATAGCCCATGGTGATATTAGAAAGCCAGTCACTCTTTGGTAACCGAATCTGAATGCATGGCAAACTCTCACTGTTAGGGATACATTAATTATAAAACCAGGGCCGGCTCTAGCCATTTGGGTGCCCTAGGCGAGATTGGGATTTGGCGCCCCCCCCCCTCCACCAACACCTCCACGGGTCCACTGGTTCACCACATTCCTCCACCATTACTGCTTCATCACCATATCATCCTTATGTCTCACTTTTTCTACAGTAATGTATGGATAACAAATTTCAGACATCACAATGGTACATTTATTCATTTATTTTTATTAAAGAGAAAAGAAAACATTAAATTTTTCCATGTAAAAATTTATGGCGCAGTTTTAACCCAAGTAACGAGGTCAGTGAGATAGTCCTAGTAGCCTAACAATGAGTATTTCTTTAACATGTAATGAAAGGTGGCGTGTAGTGTGTTCCGGTTCAACAGTCTGTATTGATATTGTAAGTATTTGGTTCATTTGAATTTAGAAAACTATTGGCCTAATTAAAGGTAAATATAAGAAAAGAAAAATATAGAAGAACAGCATGTAGAATCTGCTAAGTCTATGAAATAAGGTATTGTATGGTTGGCTACATATGAACCTGGGACGGGGTTGGTGTGTAGCAGGGGTCGTAATTTGCTGTTATGAGTTAAGCAGATAGAGAATACCTATGATTATGAAACCATCTTTACATGTAATACCTGCTACACCATCTTTGTTCCTCAGTCACATCCTGAAATCTATTTTGCATTGACAAGATATGATTATGCACACCAACCAGGTCCCAGGT